>JAHUXG010016952.1:0-207373 GCA_020740815.1 Sciurus niger
CCTCCCCCTCTTAGCTCCTGGGTTCTGGAGCGACCAGGGGTGCAGTCTCCCTCTAGGCCGCGATCTTGGATCTCCCTGTGAAGAGAGCCCGCAGCCGGAGTGGGCAGAGCCGCCTGAAGAGGTCTCCGGCTGCCCTGCCCTTATCCCTGAGGCTGCTTGCAGATCGAGGCTCTCCGCTGGTTCTTTGCAGGAGTACACTGCGCTGCGGCGGCTCCGGGACTCCAAATGATCAATTCTTAAATTTAAATTCTTAAACTGATCATTTTTAATATATTACTGTCTAGCATAGATTACCATCATCATAGCCTGGAACAATTAAGTATCAAACTGGAGTACAGAAAACATCTTTAATCTCTATTTTCACATGTTTTCCCCTTCTCTACCTAAAAACAGCTACTAGATAAATTCTTTCTTAAAACAAAATCCCAAATTTAAAATCTCTGATATTCAGTCAGCTCTAATCTCTGTAATCTAACCTAGGTGAGATTTCTTCATGTAGTGTGCAACTTGATTGACATGGTAAAGTGAACCAATATAACTATGTATGTTTTTTAAACTCAAGTGAATTCATAAATAAAGTTCTATACACATGGCAGAAAAACTTGCAATAGATTTGAGCTTTCTAACTCCTACCATCTTTTCTGGGGTTGAACTTTTTTCCAGGTGGTTCATGGGTTGCCAAGGCCTTGGTGCAGGTGGAGAGTCTGGAATCTTAGACATTTGATTGAGTTTCTCAACATTATATCATGTTTTCTCCCTGATTTTCAGTTATCAATCTGTGTATACCACTTCAAAATTTCCCCACTTCCGGTGATCTTCTCTATTTCAGTGGCAACTCTGTGCCTTTTTAGTGTGAGTGAATGATGGCTAGGACTTCATTGTCTCACTAGGTCATGGGAACTAAAGGTTTAAATATTTGTCCATTTATGTTGAATGTCCAGTCACTCTTAATCCTACTTCTTATCCAACCAGCTAGGATTTATCCACAGTGAGTTTTCCTATTCTCATTGGTTTCACAAACTTCTTTTTGGGCACTTCCAGTTTGCTCACTCTAGACTATATGCAGAATCCATTTCCCTTCCATTTACAGTTTAGTAAGATCTAAACTTCCTTGACCTTCTTTCTATTCTCCCCTGCACTAGGAATATTGCTATATCTGAATTTATATATTATGATTGTATATGTTATGATATTATGATTTTTTTTTCTATTTGTGGGGGAAAAAAACTTAACCCAATCAAATCCTTTATTAGCAGACATTTTAAACTTATATTTTCCCTTTAGGGCCTGTGCTTCTGGAGTTACAGGAAAAAAATATCTGATGATCATCTTGAAGCAATGAAAACAGGATAAATTTATTTTTTTATGGGAACTTGGATAAACATAGATAAAGAAACACATGGAAAAAGTAGCCAATCAAAATGAATATAATCATTTAATTTAGATAAATTTATTTCAAATTAATTTTTCTTAACTTTCTAAACCATTAAATATGATGATCCATAACTTGGATTTAATTTCACTGTGTGCTCACCTGTGCTCAAGCAAATCTACTAATCTTTTACTCTTCCTCAATTTTTCTATAAATTCTTTCACAGCAACTTAGGGTGGAATCCTTTCTTCCTGTGGTCAATCAGCAAAGGACAAACACCTACCTGAAAATTTTGTCATAAATTGACACTGATAAAGCCGTAAATGTACATCAAGAGGATATGTTGAAGTGCGTTCCTTGCATAATGAGGCTTTCTCGGGAGAACAAGTCTAGTTTCCAATCAGGTTGAAATGGTTTGAGAATGAAGGGAGAGGACAGTGACTTGAGTTTTCTTGTGGTCAGGAAAGGAGATCCAACTGAGAGTTTCCACATTCAGGCCTGGATCTACCCAATTTGAGTTTCCCACCAATATCGAGGGAGGAACATGGGTTTATTTATAAACTTAAATATTGCCTGAAATTATTCCACATTGTGCATGAATGATGTGACCTATTCATTTAATGTATTAATATAAAATTAAATATTGGCAGTTACAATAAAATTTAGAATTTTGAACCCCAGGATCTCTCCCTCTGGTCAAAATGGTTAATACAGTCCCATCCAATGTTAAACAGAGGATTGAAACAGAAAATGAAAGAGCTATTTAGAAAAAAAGTGATTATCCTCACTGTTTCTCATCATTTAACAACTGTATTGGGTCAGCACTGAAACCTGGAAATAATGTATAGCAGTTAATGGTGGATTATTACAACCTTAATGTCATAATCCTACACATTGAGGCCTCCATATTCAGGATCACTTAAATTAATGACTCCAGTCAATCTGATCAGTATCTGGTAAATACTTTGCAGTCATAGACTTGGCTAATATATCCTGCTCATTGTCTATTTCAACGGCTTCTCAGCTGCAGTTTTTCTTCACCTACAAAGTAACATAATACGCCCTACACCTACCCATGAGGCATCACAATGTCCTTAATATGGTATACAAACGTTGAGGGCAAGAGCTTAATCACATTCAGATTTCTCTAGGCTGACATGTCTATGCCATTTTATTGATGATATCCTCCCCTGAGGAGATTCACTTGACACAACTTTCACAAAAGAACTCACCAAAATGAATGGCCTCACACAGAGTCAAAAGACCTACCTTCTCAGTGAAAATTCTGAATAATATTTAATTAGATAAGTGGGACTCCATCCCTAATACTTTTATAAAAGACCTGTTGACTCTCTACCACCTACCATATGAAAGAAAATCCAAGAGATTTTAGAACTTTTGCAGTAGCATATCATTCCTCATTTATATATTATACTTAAGTATATTTATTCTATTACCCATAAATTCTTTTATTTTGAGTCCATCAACAAGAAAATGTCTAGAATCTATCAGAATTGGAAGCTAAGGCTTCAGTTAAGAACACACACAAGTGATCACCTGCAGAAACTCATGACTGCAGAAGTTTTAGAAATTCCCTCACAGGTGTCCCTGATGCAAACATCTTCCTTGGGTGAGTATACACCATCCTGGAGAAAGAGGTTCTTACAAACCTGGAGTACACAACTTACTCCAAAGGATATGGTCAAAATAGCTAGGTACATTGCTCAAGTCGGCAGCTTCTGTCTCTGAGCAATCTGTTAATCAAGCTTATTCAGTGCTCTTGCTGAAAAGTGTGTGCCACTGTACCATAACTATTGATGATGAGTATTTTCCGTAGTGCCTACTTTTCTGCTATATTATTAAGTTGTGTCAAGAAAAAAACAAAACATACAATTGAGCTTATTAAAGAGTATATATAATAGTTACAGTTAACTATTAAGTAGTAAAATGGATCCAGATTAAGTCCTTAAAATATAAAATGACCTAAAATTACAGAGCAGTCTTGTACTCATTACAAGTTAAAATGTGTTCTATAGCAGACCATTTATTTTCTTTCTTTAAGAAGTGCAAACTCTATAGGTCAGGTAGTCAAGAAAAATCTCCTCAGCAGGATATACAAATTTGAAATCTTTCAAAAGGCAATGTTTTTGTTCCCTATAATTAGGCAATTAATTCTACTGGCATTTATAGGCTGCATGTGGTGAGAGAAAAAGAGATAAAGAAAAGTAGTAAAATCAAATATTTCAATTTTACTTTAAAGGTCACTGAATTATATGACCTACCTTAGGAGTATTTAACTTGAAATAAAAAAGTCAGGAAACAAATGAGCTGGATAACTCAAGTCATGAAGTTTGCTACTTTAATTACTACATAAAACATTTTCTTTTTAAGAACTCATTGGTGTGTTTGATTAAATGATCTCTCTGTAAATGTCTTGAACTAAAGTTTATTTGTTCCTCATTGTTTTATTTCATACACACATATGCCTTATAAGGAAGATTTTGCTTCTGTTTCATGATAAATATGTGAAATTAAAAATTAAATTTTAAGTTATTTTATATGATAAGAAAATAGGCTTACAAAGATAGTAAATATACATGTAGGAGAATAGATGTCATGCTCTTGAAGCAAAATAAAATTATTTGCTAACAAAGTATCAATATTTACTAAAATATATTCAAAATGTAGACAGTAATGTAAATTATTGTCTATTAGTTAATAATTCTTGCTTCAGTGGGAGAAATAATGTGATAGTTCCAAAAAGATTTTTGATACATAAAATAATAAAAAGGAAATCTGTAGAGGTTTTGAATATCATATATAATGCCATATATGAAAATTATTTTCTAGAGGAGCTAATACATTTTCTTTGAAAGCTCCATTTAAAACTTTCAAATAGGACCCGTAGAACAAGTAGGGTACATATAGTTATTACATATTGGGACACAAGGAAAATCTGAAATAAACTCTTAAAATACATACATACAGAACATAGTAAAAATAGGAGATAAAATGAAGTGCTGGGAATTAATCTTTCGTAAGTAATATTTAGCTTAACATAATTATCGATTAGTGTATTTTTAACAAGTAATTCCCTATGTTGTTTAGAATATAACAATTATTACTGTAGAGTGATTACTATAGAGATGGATTCTTATTTTTAAAGTGGGTCCTCAAATGATCTATTAGTGGAAGTGTTGGGTGAACCACTGGACAATAGCTGGAGAGGACATTTATGGGCCTTACTTCTGGTGATGCATGGATTTAGGTCTGGATCTTCCATCTAACAAGTGTAGAAGTGATGTATGTCGCTGCCAGAGTCTGCCATTCATGAAAAGGCCGGTGCCTCTTTTTTGTCATATCTAACTGCAATGTGAATAGGATTGTGAGACAAAATTGAACACCAAGACACTTTGTTGAACATGGTTGAACAACAGGAAAGAACCTGGGTCCATTTGTTCATAATTTATTTAGTCAATAGAGATAATGATTTGGATTCATTTGAGAGAGAAAGCTAGCAGAACATTATTTTTGTTTTTACTCCAGCACATCAAAGAGTTATTTTTCTACTTATAACACTAGTTCATTCTGCTGGTGTTGGAAAAGGAATGGTATCCATTAAAATATCTAAGTATGTAATCAGTAACAAGTGGATAAAGAAAATGTAGTGGGATATATACACAAGGGGATACTATTCAGCCATAAAAAAAGAAGATAATTTCATTTCTGTTATGGTTTAGCTATGAAGCATCCTCAAAAACTCATGTGAGAACAATGAAAGAAAGTTCAGATGAAATGATTGCATGATGATAGCCTTAACCTAATCAGTGTATGAACCACTGAATGAATTAACTGGCTGAAAGTTATAGGAGGATAGGGTATGGCTGAAGGAGGTAGATCACTGGAGCTGTGCTTTTGGGGTATATATTTTGTTCCTGGTGAGTTGAGCATAGTCTCTGCTTCCTTATTTTGCCTGTCCTGTGCTGCTTTCCTCCATCACACCCTTCTGCCATGAGGTTCTGCCTCACCCTTGGCACAGAGCAATGTATTTGGCCATGTATGGACTCAGAGTATCACGACCCATGTGAGGTTAATTCAGTTTCCCCAAACTAGGGCAGTGAGTCCTATTAGAAATATTAAAGGCATGAGATGTTTAAGAAATAAGGACAAAGACACAGAACTAAGTGAAAAACAGGAGCCTGGTGGGATGATTCAGTTCTGATGGAAACTGGATTAGCACAAGGAACGAAAACCTGCAGGTTTATTTTATAGGTGTGGGCATTAAAGTTTCAGTGTGAAAACTTCTTGAGGTAAACAGGATGAAGTTGAGGAAAACAACTTGGTTGGGGCTTAGCAAGTTATGCCCATTTCTTCTACCTATGGGCAGCTGGGATTTGCAATCAAGGCTTTTGAGCTAGTGAATTCCATGACCAGCACGGAACTTTCCTATCAACAGGAGTCATGCTGCAGATGGGTCTTTCCCTGGCACCCTCTCACCACGGGGTTCCCAAAAGCAGGTCTCACTGTCCAGGTTCACGTAGTTCAAAGCAATGACTTTTTAACTGCTCACGACACCAGACCTCTGAAAATGTGAACCTCAAATATACTTTTTCTCCTCTAAACTTCCTTCAAGCCTTTTGGTCCCAAAAGAGAAAAAAACAACTAACATTTTTCTACCACACTAATGAATCTGGGGGACATTTTGTTAAGTGAAACAATTCAGACACAGAAAGATGAATACCATAACTCATTTCAATGTGGAATCTAAACAAAATGTTGGTTTATAGAATCAGAGAATTGATTAATGATTGCAAGAGCTGGGAGTGGTGATAGAAAGTTTAGCTGGCCAATGATTGTTGAAAGATACCAATTTTGTAGTTATAAGTAACTTTTAGTGAGTAAGTGAATTTGCAAGTATGTAATCATGACATATGAGGACCAATAGTATATTTAATAATATACCATTCACTTTAAATAGGCACAAAATTTATGAGTAACTATCACTTGCACCATCTTCAAGAACAACTTTGAATCTATGTAGAGAGTCAAGGAGTGTAGTTAGGATAATTCCCTGTATTCTCTCATGAGGTTGAACACACTGATCTGCTTTCCAGTTTCAACCTGCTTATTATAAATAAGTGTTGTTTTATGATTTATCTAGGGCAATATTTTCACACATTTGTGAATTTTTTTGTTGATGATTTTACTGTTTTAAAATGTCGCTATTCATAAGGCCTGAAGTGCCCACTAAGTGCAAGATTGTGATGGGACTCATATAGAACTAATGTGGAACACAAGCTGTGTCTAGGCTTGAGTTCTGTTGCATTGGCTGTGATCAAAATGAGGAGAAAAGTTGGGGGAATCATATCTCATAAAGATATAGGAAACCAGTCAACACGTACATTTATGAGGACGGAGTCCTAAGTAGAATAAGATATATTCTATGCCTGCACAATTATATCAAAATAAATTCTTCTGTCATGTATAACTCAAAAGAACCAATGGAAAAAAACATAGGTTTAAACTACTAAAAATATAGGGAAGATCAGTGGAATAGAAGACGGAGACTGAGGGGTAGGAGCAGGAAAGGGGAGGAAATGTGGAATGAGTTTAACAAAATCATGCTATGTACACATACAAATAAATGTATCATAGAGATTCCACCTTTATGTATATGTACAAAGCAACATTCAAAAATGAATACATAAATGAGTCAAAGGAAGTACAGGAGAGTAGAGGAAAGAGAATAAGGGAAAGAAGAAGGCAGGTAAAGTGGGGACAATGGAGCACTGAAATGGAGTCAATCTAATTTCAGACATGCATGATTTGTCAAAGTGAACCTAACTACAATGTATAACTATAATGCTCTACTTAAAAAAAAAAAAAAGTAAAGAAAGCTAATGTAAGAAAATGTTTCTCAATGCAAATGACACAGGAAGAAGCTATTTATCTTTTATTTCAAATTCGTTGCTTTTGCTAAAACCGATGAATTAAGGTATATAGATACTGCAATTTTAACTTCTCTAATTTCTTACATACAGTTTCTATATCTATCTCATTGTCAACCAGTTAGTTTTTTGACCGGAAGTCAATAGTTTGGTATTAATTTAAATGATTGGATTATCAACATGGCAAATCAGAATATTTAGAAGGATGGAAATAAGTCACAATGGCAAAAAAGAAGTAAAAGAAAACAAATAAAAAGCCATTCAATGGTGCCGCAGGTAAAGAGGTATATTATAAAATCCATAGAAAACTGAGGAGAAAGAGGTGAATGTGGCCAAGGGACTACTCTCAGAAGGGTAAGGATTTTGCCAGAGTTTAGCAAGGAGCAATGCAGTCTTTAGAATAAGAGCATAAACAAGAGGCAAGGGAGATGATATAATGAGAAGAAAACAGGTTGTAGTTAAAGCAAAGAGCATTCCAGAATGGTTTCTAATATGGGTTTAATCACAAACCAAGAATACCAGAGTGATACAGGAGGAGGAAAACCAAGCTGGTGAAGACTGATAAACAATAGCAAGTAGAATGCAGGGGATGGATACCCAGAGGAAAAACAATCTGGGTGGTGAACAGGACGGGATCTTATTAAGCATGGTAGGGTTAGCTAATTGCTTGCCGCATTGTCATAAGAATGTGTTGATTTAACTTCTGATGAATGGTGTAGAAAGAAAGTTAGCCCTTGGGAATTGGATTAAAAGGGAAACCGGGCAGGGCTTAGGATAACTCTGACAAAACTCTGTTACATGGTTTTGTTTCCTGAATGCCAGGAAAACATCTTATTCTTGCAAATACATTATTTTCTACTTTCTTTCGCATTTGTTTTTATTTATTTATTTTATCCCTTGCTATCTTCTTGCATACATATGCTAAGACTGATTTCAAATTGGATAAGAGCAATTAGTTACAAAATTAAGTATTATAACCTAAGTTACAACATTCTGAATAACTCTTGTCACTACAGGTCATTTTTTTTTTTCTTTAAGGTAACAGATTTCTGCATGAGATCTTCATTTTGCACTTTTGATTTTATAGTTTTTTCAGATAATGATATCAGAAGCTTTGATTGTAGGGAGAGGATTAGGGGATTAGTAAGAATGCTGCATAAAAAAAGTTTATAAATATTCAACATGCAGAAATCTGTTTTCTGTTATGCATGGTTGGCATGTTAGTTCTTCCATGTGTATATTCTTTGTGCTTAGTAAGAAAATACATTTTTGTTTTCACATATCTCAGGAATGAAAACATCCCAGGATATTTATTCTTCTAGAAAATATAACATAGATTGTAGTTGGGGAGGAAGAATTGTTGTATAATGGGTAAACAAAAAACTGCATGTATTTAACATGGAGAGTTAGATGGGTTTTGACAAGTACATATGCGTAAGAAAGTACCACTACAATCAAAGTAATAAACGTATGCAGACCATATTCATCACCTCTGAAAGTTCCTGTGCTCACTTGCTTTTAACAAAGTGCGTAATAGAGAATTGCTAACTATACCCACAACATTTTATGGCCCATCTGTAGAACTTAAGTACCTTGCATAACTTCAACTTTATGCCCATTGAGCAACTTCCTTTCCCCCCCTCCACAGTTTCTGACAATCAGTGCTCTACTCTCGGCTTTTATGACTTTAATAATTTTAGGTGGAAACATCCAGGATTTGTCCTTCTGTGAACTAGTTTATTTCTCTCAGTATAATATCCTCCAAGTTTATTCATGTTGCCCATATGACAAAATTTTCCTCCTTTTTGAGGTTAAAAACTATCCCATTATGTATATATATCACATTTTCTTTATTATTATTATTTTTTTTATTTTTACAGACTGCATTTTGATTTGTACACAAATGGGGTACAACTTTCATTTCTATGGTTGTATACAATGTAGATTCACACCATTCATGTAATCATACATATACTTAGGGTAATTAGGTCTGTTTCATTCTATCTTTCCATCCCCACCCCCTCTCACTCCATTGTCTTCTGCACCATACCACATTTTCTTTACCCTTTCATCCAGCAATGGATATTTAGGATGATTCCATATCTTGGTTATTCTAAGTAATTTAAACTCTTTAAACCATCTTAACTACTGAGGGTCTGGGGTGTTATTTAATGTTAATGAGTGATCAAAAAAAAAAAAAAAAAACAAACTGGTTTGAAGAAATTAACAGTTATCACACTTTGCAATTGATTTAAAAAGCTCACATAAAATTCTTTGTTTGAAATGAATGAAATGATAATAGCAAACTTTTTTTCCCATGGCAAAAAATACCATAAGCTTTTAAATATTATTTGTATTTAAACTTGTTTTCAAATTATACAAGAATGTGGGAGAAAATGGGAGAAAAAGATATGTCTATTGTACAAAACCCTTCAAAACTCATTGGCCTGATGTATATAAGAAGAGAAACCTGGTTTTAATTGCTGGAGGTGGTTGTCTATTTTCCAACACCTCTTAGTCCTGCTCTAATCCTTCTTTACCACAAAGTTTGCAAATTACACTTTCCAGATAACAACTGCTTCATTTTCTCAGTAGGACATAGGAGGTGGACAGAATAGAGGATCTTTCTAATTCTGCCTTGAATATCAAGTTAGTTGTTTGGTTCAGTAATCAGAATTACTGAAATTTTCTCTAAAAGCAGTCGCAGTAGCATTTGGGGTGATTCTAGGTTCTAGCACCCAAGCATGGACAATGCCATTTTGGCAATTCTACCTTTGATTGACTACAGCAACTCATATATCTCTGTACAAAAGAAGATAAATTTGCTTTTTCCAATCTATTATTTTAAGGATCTTTGAATCTCTGTGATTAACAAATATTTCCTTTTTTTTTTTTCTTTTTTTTTTTGCGGTGCCGGGGATCGAACCCAGGGCCCTGTGCTTGCAAGGCAAGCACTTTACCAACTGGGTTATCTCCCCAGCCCAACAAATATTTCCTTTTGTTTCTCCATCTCTTTCTGCATAAGCTGTTATTTTATTTTCTGGAAACTTTGTAATATTTCTCTGTATTAAATTGACCCTCTTTGAAATGAGTCATTTCAATATACAAGTGTTATGGGTTAGGTATGAAGTGTTGCCCAAAAACCTTGGTGTGAGAAAATGAAAGAAAGTTTAGAGGTAAAAGGATTGGGTTATTAGAGCCTTAACCTAGTCAGTGTTTAACCCAGTTGAATGGAATAACTGGGCGGGAACCATAAGCAAGTAGGGTGTGGCTGGAGGAGGTAGGTCACTGGGAGGCTTGTCTTTGGCATTTGTATTTTATCCCTTTGGAGCTGAATTGTCTTTTCTTTCCTGGTGGTCATGTCCTGAACTGTTTGCTCCTCCAAACTTTTCTGCCTGGGTGTTCTGCCTCATCTCAGACCCAGAGTACTGGAGTCACCCATCTGTGGACTGAGACCTCCAAAGTTATAAAGCACAAAATATGTTTTTCCTCTTCTAAAATTGTTTTTTTTCCAGGTTTTTTGGTCACTGTGGAAAAAAAGAAAAAAATTGATTAAAACAGGAAACTTTTTAAAAGTCAGATAAATATATATTTCCCCAAAGCATGTTTTAAAAGTGTTTTCTATAACATTTCTTCCACATGAAATAATATTGAGTATTCTCAAATTATATGCCAGAAGATATGTGAGCCCTTTCAGCATTAGATTTATCAGTGTATAAGAGAGTGGTCTTTGTTCTTATATACCTTATAGTCTACCAAGATGCAACAAAATAAATGATAAATATAATAATTATATTTTGTAATGTATTAGGAATTAAGGGTTTTTTATCCAAGGAAAATATAGAGCAAGAACGGGCAATGGTGAGGGACAATTAGAAAGAAGATCTTAGTGGTTATAATAGGAAGTTGAAGAAATAGACCTTACTGTGACATTTCAGCAGAATTCAAGGAGATGTGTTTCTTCTCTGGAAAATGCAGGGCAGATGCTGTAAGAGAGGCTGTTGCTCAGGTCAGTGAAGACCTGGAAAAAAGCCTGTGTGGCTGTAGTGTGGTACAGGAAGATAAGGGGAGTGCTGGGCACATCAGATCATGGAACTGTGTAAGGATTTTGTCTTTTTCTTGAGTAAAGTAAGGGACTATTTTTGGAATATGAACAAAATGTTGACTTGGTCAAATCTCAGTTTTAAAGGGATATTTCTGGCCAGGTGCAGTGGCATGCCTGTGATCCCAGCGATTCGGGAGGCCAAGGCAAGAGGATTTCAAGTTCAAAGACAGCCTCAGCAAAAAGTGAGGCGCAAAGCAACTCAGTGAGACCCTGTCTCTAAATAAAATACAAAATAGGACTGGGGATGTGGCTCAGTGGTCAAGTGCCCCAGAGTTCAATCCCTGGTGCCAAAAAAAAAAACCCTAAAAATCAATTTAAAAAAAAAATTAAAAGGATATTTCTGATTATTGTGCAGAGAATAAAAGATGAAAGTGAAGAGACAGAGAAACTGAGGTTTTTTTTTTTTTTTTTTTTTGCAATAATACCAGTGAAAGAATATGTGGCTCAAATATAGGTGGCAGCAATGAATTTGATCTGAAAAAAATGGATATTATATATATATTTTGTTTTTGCAGTGCTGGGGATTGAACCCAGGGCCTTGTGCTTGCAAAGCAAGCACTCTACTGACTGAGCTGTATCCCCAGCCCATGATATTAGGTATATTTTGATGAAAACACAAACAGAATATCCCATATCCCAGTTATGGTAATAAAGGCCTGAAAATTTCTTTAACTTGAGTGACTTTTCCATTCTTTTTTTTTTTCTTTATTTTTTACAGACTGCACTTTGATTCATTGTACACAAATGGGGTACATCTTTTCATTCCTATGGTTGTACATAAAATAGATTCCTACCATTTGTGTAATCAAACATGTAAATAGGGTAATTATGTCTGTCTCATTCCACCATTTTTCATTTCCCCCCTCCCTCTCATATCCCTCTACATAATCTAAAGTTCCTCCATTCTTCTCTTAACCCCAAACCCCCACCCCTATTATATATCATCATCCACTTATCAGGGAAAATATTCGGCCTTTGGTTTTTTCAGATTGGCTTATTTCACTTAGCATGATATTCTCCAATTGCATCCATTTATCTGCAAATGCCATGATATTCTTCTTCTTTATGGCTGAATAATATTTTATTGTGTATATATACCAAAGTTTCTTTATCCATTCATCTGTTGAAGGGCATACCAGACCTTAAACTATAGTACAGAGCAATAGTAACAACAACCACATGATATTGACACCAAAATAGACAGGTAGACCAATGGTACAAAATAGAGGACACAGAGACAAATCCACATAAATACAGTTGTCTCATACTAGACAAAGGTGCCAAAAACATATAAGGGAGAAAAGATAACCTGTTCAACAAGTGGTGCTGGAAAAACTGGTATTCCATAAGCAGTAAATGAAACTAAACCTGTATCTCTTACTCTGCACAAAACTCAACTCAACATGGATCAAGGACTTAGGAATTAGACCAGAGACCCTGTACCAAATAGAAGACAAAGTAGGCCCGAATCTTCATCATGTTGGCTTGGGACCAAACTTCCTTAACAAGACTCCCAAAGCATAAGAAACCAAAGCAAGAATCAATAAATGGGATGGACTCAAACTAAAAGGCTTTTTCATTCTTGATATCATGATGGCAAAAAGGAAGAGAACCCTAGGAAAAGACCACACTTTTCCACTCTGTATGATTCAAGATAGGTAATCATTCTGCTCATATTCTCCTTTTGGAACACTTAAGTAATTTTTAAGTAATTTGGTTTACCCAACATTTCAATACATCTATATTTTGATTGTCTTCAGAAGCAAACTTGCTTGAAATTTATCTTTTTCAACATGTAAAATTTGACTATGTACACACACACACACACACACACACAGCTGTAGTTTTGGTGAATTAAATACCTAGGAGAACGTATTTTATAAAGCATTTAGATTCTCTTTCCATTATTTTTACTAGTAAGCAAGCACAATCTTCTATTTTGACTCACTATGGTTACACTTTTGATTAATTATAATTAATTTGGATGAATCCAACATGTTCTGTTGTTTATTCCAGTTGAAATAATGAGTACTGAAATTGAGTTTTGCAAATAAAATCTAACAGAAAATATTTTAGCATAAAAGACCTTCCTAGTTATAAAATATATTTACAAAGTCAAATTTATGATATCTGTGCAGAGAAACTTAAAGAAATGAATATAAGCAATTATATCAGTAATTTAAAATTCCCTACCTTAAAAAAGAAAATGGTATGAAAATTAAATGATTCCATGTTCCAAATGTAAGATAGTAGAAATAACCTGCCATCTGTTTCATTTGATATCATTATGAAAAATAAGGGGCTTAGTGAATCTCATTGTATAATCTTATTCAGATTATTGAGAAAAAAATTTCTGATATTTTATAGATTGAAAAGTCTTCATGAACAGCATATTTCTTCATTCATTTGTTCAAATAAAGAGTTGTTAAAAATCAAAGAAAAGATTATGTAAAGGAACAAATAGTTCAGTTTAATGCTTATCAGCATTCAAATATGTTATTTTTAACATCTTCCTAAGCTAAGAACTTAAGCTTATTTATAACATCTTTCCATAAATTCAAATAATTTATTTTTATTTATTACCTCAAGAAGTGAAATTCAAAAAGCACACCTTTGACAATTCATATAAGAAATGCACATTACCGTACACGTGCATGTGTATACATACTCATGAAAAGAATGTGCATAAGATATTCATATTTTAAGAACATTGTTTAGGAACATATACAATTATGTGAAAATACTTACACATATCTTTTGAAATACATACATAAATCTTTTTAAAATTTCCCTTAAATCACACAGGAAGAAGGTCCAGCCTGGTTTAGAAAGGGCATCACACCTGTTCTTTTCAAGAATATGATGATTCTGTAATAAGTTGAACACAGTGATCAGAAAGGCAAATGACCCAAGTAAATAAAAGACTGGAAAAACTGCATCATTAAATTCCAAGGGGTCACCTAGAAAAATCAAGTAAAGTACATCTTCCTGTGTGGGTACAGGGATTTCTTAGCATGTTTTAAGTAGAGGTGTTTGGAGACTGGACATACATGTACCTTCTTTGCACTAATATTCATATTTTTGCAAAGAGGTTCTATTTTCTTAACTTTCTGTGATATTGAAAATTACCTTTCAAAATTCATGAACCAGCATTTACTATAAAGATATTACTAAAAAGGAGTATCATTCTTACACGGTATTACTTTGTATATTTAGTATGCACACATTTATGTTCTTTCATTTGACTGCTGCCAGAAGAATTTAGCCATGGTCATTTTGCTAAATCTTAGAAACTAAGAATTCTTTGGGTATTAACATTATATTATAGTATATTATCTACAAAGTACCTTTAGTAGTATATCACCTGGGAATACTTTTTATTTTTCTGTTAAAATTACTTTATATGAGACTTTAAAGTGAACAAAGTTCTTTAGAATAAAATTTAATTATTTTGCAATTTACAAGAAAATGCATACATATGATATATTTACACATATTCACTACTATTTACATTAGCATTTTAAGTCATTTCTCTTTATTCTAATTGAATTAAATATTATCTAAAAGCGTAAATGCTACAAATGCAAGAAAATTTTATAGCAATGATGTACTTTAAAGGCAATCTCAGTATGATTGGAAGCATTAACATTCAGAATGTTTCCCACAAATTATTAGTTAGCATAAATATCTCAAGAAAAGTATTTCTTTGGTCTGTCTAATTGCTCTGGCTAGAGTTTCAAGGACGATATTGAATAGAAGTGGTGAAAGAGGGCATCCCTGCCTTGTTCCAGATTTTAGGGGGAATGCTTTCAGTTTTTCACCATTTAGAATGATATTAACCATGGGCTTAGCGTAGATGGCCTTTACAATGTTAAGGAATGTTCCCTCTACCCCAATTTTTTCTAGTGTTTTGAGCATGAAGGGATGCTGTATTTTATCAAATGCTTTTTCTGCATCTATTGAAATAATCATGTGATTCTTGACTTTAAGTCTGTTGATATGGTGAATTAAATTTATTGATTTCCTGATGTTGAACCAACCTTTCATCCCTGGGATGAACTAGAATGGTGATTATCAAGAATACAAGCAACAACAGGTGTTGGTGAGGATGTGGGGAAAAAGGTACACTCATACATTGCTGGTGGGGCTGCAAATTAGTGCAGCTACTCTGGAAAGCAGTGTGGAGATTCCTTAGAAAACTTGGAATGGAACCACCATTTGACCCAGCTATCCCACTCCTTGACCTATACCCAAAGGACTTAATCAGCATACTACAGAGATACAGCCACATCAATGTTCATAGCTGCTCAATTCACAATAGCCAGAGTGTGGAACCAACCTAGATGTCCTTCAATTGATGAATGGATAAAGAAACTGTGGTATATATATATAATGGAATATTACTCAGCCATAAAGAATGATAAAATTTTGGCATTTGCAGGCAAATGGATGAAATTGGAGAATATCATGCTAATTGAGATAAGCCAATCTCAAAAAACCAAAGGAAGAATGATCTCACTGATAAGTGGATGATGACACATAATGGGGGATGGGAGGGGTTAGTTTTAGGGTTAGAGTTAGGGTTAGGGAGGGGGCCAAGAATGGAGGAAGGAAGGACTGTATAGAGGAAAAAGAGGGGTGGGAGGGGGGTGAAGGGAAAAAATAACAGAATGAATCAACCAACATTACCCTATGTAAATTTATGATTACACAAATGGTATGCCTTTACTCCATGTACAAACAGAGCAACAACATGTATCCCATTTGTTTACAATAAAAAAAATTAAAAAATAAAATAAATAAATAAATAAATGAAATAGTAAAAAAAAAAAGTATTTATTTAAAACACACATTACATGGGACAAAGAAACTAAGCATTTTTCCAAATTTTGTAACAGAAATTTAATGTGCAAAATAATACTAATTCATGTTAAGATATTCTAGTTAAATCAGATATTGAATAACAATTTTAATATTTCATATTAAAAGATAAAGATCATTTTATTGTATCATACATATTTTCTAAAAATTAATCATTTTGGGATTCAATAAATCATGGAGACTTAAAAGCAAGATGACTGAATTCAAGATTATGTACTTGAATAACTCAGATTTTAACTGTTTGCTATATCTTTTGGTTTCCTAAGTTGACTTGATAATAGAGAGATCAAAGATTGGATTTCTAATCCCATAAACTATACTACATTCTTTTCTTCTAATCAAGGGAACTTGAAACCTGTAAATTAAGGCTAATAGATTTAAAGTAAAGAACTAATCAGTTCCAAAACTGTAGGGAAGTTAAAGTTCTCTGACTTTCTCTCTAGTGCTCATTCTACAGCATCAGCAGTATTGTTAGGCTTTAAAAGGGTCTGATCTCTTTCTCTGGAAGCCTGTCAATACTGCCTTTGATTTAATTTGAAATTCCCTTAAACACAGTTATTTCTTAGTTGCTACTTTTTGCGTTAAATCCATCCTTGATTTCATAACATATGTAATATTTTTTTCATTTTCCTTCACTTATGTTCTCTCATTTCATCCACAGCACAAGCTGGACATTACGTTAACAAAGGGTATTGAGATTACCATTAATTATATATCATGGCTGAAGGTTTACAGAGAACAGAGAAGTGGTTTGTGTGAGTGCTTAGTTTAGCAAAAAATAGGATTCCCCCAAAATTTACTGCAATAGGTCCCAATACTTATCTATTTGACTCATCAAGCAATTATGTCAATATGTGTGGTGTATGTGTATATGTATCATTTAATTTATTCTCTAACTAATCAAGTTTCATGGCATTTGTCCTATGAATTAGATATAGATGATGAGAAGAATTGATCAACCAGTGATGATTAATAGTAAAAAATTGGACAAAAGACTTAAAAAGAGAAAGAATAAATTTAAAAAGAGCTAATATATGCTAACCTATAGAAGAGTGAAATAAAAAAAAATAATAACACTTTCAACTAATAACTTGGAAGAGAATCAATAGGTTGCATAACAAGCATCTTGCAATGTTGAGGGAGGGTATAATGAAAAGCTGGTGTTTTTCTTTCAGTGAATCAGAGAGCTGGTAACACCTTACTTGGTTTGAACTTTTACCTGGTTACTGCCCATTGCTAGGTACCCACCTACAACTTGTATATTCAAAACTAAGCCTTATGATAACCTCCCCATCTCACTCCATCTCTCCTTTTCGTGTTGATTCAGTTACATTCAGATTACTCGAGAATGCTTCCCACATGCCGCAAACCATCCTACTTGTGACCCTCAATAAAAGGCTCTGGTCAATGTGTCCTTCTTCTGCCCTGTACCTGGTTATTGGGACCCAGCTACAGGCATTTAGAGGACTTTTGTGGATCTCCAAGCATGCCATGGCTCTCTCTTTAGGATGCTGTATAGTAAATCCTTCAATTTCATTTGCTTCTCAAATTGCAAATTCTGTAGCCCTTTTGGAGTGATTTTTAATGATCTAGTGAAAAGGACTTATTTCCCATTTAGAAAACAGTGCATAAGCTCAGTGAAGAAGAAAAATGGTTAATATTTTTAAAAGAAAACGTGAAAATATTAATTTAAAAAGTAATGTGCAGAACTGGGGATGTAGTTCAGCTAGTAGAGTACTTGCCTCACATGCACAAGGCCCTGGGTTCAATCCCCAGCACCAAAAAAAAAAAAAAAAAAAAAAAAAAAATTAAAAAGTAATGTGCAAAATCTTTCCTGTTATAAATTTCAACCTTAGGAGTTTACTTTTCAGAATCACCTAAAAAACTGTCAGAATATGAGTTCAATATATTGATTGTTAGCACCATTTTAAATGAAATAAGAAATATTCTTGTAGGCTTGGAGGTTGAACCTAGCATTGCTCTACCACTGAGCTACACTATCAGCCCTTTTTCTTTTCTTTTTCCTTTTTTTCCTAATTTTGAGACAGAGTCTTACCAATCGCCCAAGTTTAAGCTGACCTGGAAATTGTGAGCCTTTGCTTCCACCTCCTGAGTACCTGAATTTACAGGTGTGTGTAAATAGCAAACTATTTAAATATATAATGTTTTATGCACAGAATGGAATAATTTGTAGACTTTAAATATGAATTAAGTACACCCACATGCTCTGCATGGAAAATCCTCTAAGGTACATTATTAAGATAATTAAAATAAGAGTCAAAGTATAGGTAAGTGCTTATCAGTGAGACTTCTAAACCAAATTTCTTGGCCCTTTTTTGAAAGTTATGTCATTTCAGTATCTATTGGGTAACAAATTTTCAAGGCATTTATTATAATTGCTTATTATTTCTAAAGATATTTCAATTTAATTCTATTCATTACAATAATTAGAACCATTCAGTTAATAGTATTCCACTTCTTTTTATATCTGAAGTACAATGCATTAAATAGATCTACTGTACTCTCTTGTGTCTATAGACCCACCTGCTGATAAAACAGTGAGGTAATTATAATTTTGGCATTTGAACATACAAAGTTTTTGTGCAAACATGATTTCATTTTTCTTATGGAGATACTTAATGAGTGGCATGTTGGATCATAAATTCAGCTTACATTCAAATTCTTAAAAAACATCCAATTGTTTTCCAAAATAGCAGCACAGTTATTATTGTTATCAGCAATGTTTGAAAGTTCCTATTTCTCCACATTTTAGTCAATATTTTTAATAGCCATTCTGTGAGTATAGTATAGTATCTGTGGTTCTAATTTGCATTTTCCTGATGACTAATGACATTGTTAATAATAATCTTCAAATCTTGTTAGGAATTTTTACATCTTTTTAAAATGTCTACTCACATCTTTACCCATTTTATGAAAAGATCATTTGTTTTCTTATTATTGTTATAAGAGTTTATTAAATGTTCTTAATGTAAGTCTTTTATATTCTGTCTATTTCCATTTGTTATTGAGGGTGACCTGTTTTTACTATTACAGTAATCCAAGTGGAAATTTAAAATATTTATGACAACATTCAGACAAAGTAACACAGCCCAACAATTGTGTAATAAGGTGTGTGGGGTAAGAACATGTTTACTTTCATTGGCTCTTATATAAATAAGCCAAGTGTTATTTTTCTAATTAACAATAATATTTCAAAGTCCAGTTTGAAATATTTGTGTTTTTAAATGAAGAAAGTTTGTACATATATGTGCATTTGTGTAAATGTGATGCGGCTTATATGCTTAACTTCACATATCATTTTTAAAGCAGTCAATTGAATTTTCAAAATGAGAAAATGTAAAGTCATTTTAAAAGAAAATATTAAATGAGCATAGATTTATCACAGACATTTTACAGATCATTTTTGAAGGTCACCATTTTGTGATAGTAAAAAAATCTGAAGGCATTGATGGAGGATTAATTAAAGATTAAGAAATCACCCTTGATTTAAAGAGATAAACAGGGAAATAGATGAAATATTGTCATGAATTACTGACTCCCATATTAATAAAAATAACAACAAAGGAGAAGTTGATGAATCCCAGAATGCGATCAAAGTTCGAAGACATCCCGAGGATGCAGAAGGTGCTCAGCCATTGCTGGACCTTGGGAAATAAGGAGGTAAGGACACCAACAGCGGATGAGATTTTCTACATCGATCACAGTCTTGGCTAGAGCTTTCCATTTGTTGATTATCTTTTCTGTCATATTGCCTGTTGTTGTTGTTGTTCCTACTAAATTTAGTTTTTTGGTTTTTCAAGAAATTTAAAGCATTCAAAGAATTTTAAGAATTCAAACTACAAAATATTTATAACTAAAACGATTTGAGGATTTATGCAAAGAAGAAGTTGTCAACAACTTGGGTTATTCTCATAGCTCAGGCTTCACTTCCTTTAAGTGTGTTTGGGGTTGGACCACCTTATATAACATGACCCCCACCACACTCACTTTGTCTTGTTTGTGCTACCTTCTTTTTCCATAGTGTTTCTCTTTTCCTGGAGGAGTACAGTCCTCCCTGTATTCACAGAGAATTAGCTCTAGGACTCACACAAAAACCAAAAACCTTGGATGCTTAAGTTCCTTAAATAAAATTATGTACCATTTGAGTAAAACCTACACACATCCTATAATAGACTTTATTTTATTTTAGTTTTTATTCATTTACTTACTTATTTTTGAAGTATAGAAGGTTGAACAAAGGGCTTCACATATGCTAGGCAATGACTTTCACCATTGAGCTATACCTCCAGCTCCTTCCATATACATTAAATAATATATAGACTATTTATACAATGTATTATACTTAAATACTATACAAATTGTCATTAAATAACATTCTTAGGAAATAATTACAAAAAAACTGTATATATTCCATACAGACGCAATTCTTCAAGTATTTTTGGTCTGTAGTTGGTTGAATCCACAATGCAGAAGCTGCAGAATTGCAAGGCCACCTGTACTAATAGTCAATTGATTATTAGTGTCTGTCTTCTCAAAAAGGAAGGAGAATTCCATGAGATAAAATATCAAGATCTGTGATGGCCCTGAGAATTTATTTTATTTGTTAGCTTGTAAATTTTTATACTAGTAATTTATAAACTCTCCTGCTTCAGAGATAAAAATAAGTTCAAGTTTCCAACTATAACCTTGCTCTCAAGAATCATAGAGGTGATGCTGATTTCACAATGGGTTTGTGTTACACAGCTAAGGAACTCTGAGCTTCAGACTCCCCCAGTCTTTTAAGCATATTTGGTAAACCTGTTTGAACTTTTCCCTGAATGGACACGTCATCTTTAGCCCTGGTTGGATAACAAATTTATCTTCTGTCCCTGAGGAATAATTTATCTTTTCCTCCCAAAACTGCTTGCTATACAAAATTTTCTTAAAGTAACCCAAAATACATCTTTTAGTGCTTCTTACTCAAAACACATGCTGTAAAGTGAGACCCAAGGAAGAGTGTCCCCCATCATATTCACCCTCATTTCTACACTACTGAGGCTTTTGAAATTTTTATCATGAATACTTCACTTTGTTAACTACTGACACAGAGTGAGAAAAATTTGCTCAGTTTGTCCCCAAACAATTGAATTCAGACCTCCAAATGTCTGAATTTTGCAAACCCTCAGTGCTGACTCAGTTCTGTGTAGACCCCACTGCCTCTATTTTCCTAGCATATCAAGTCTCCAAAACCATCACTGTCTACCTTACAAAGGTGGCTGTCCTTTCATTTTCCACTTGGAAAAATGCAAATGTATATTTTCAGGTGAAAGTGACATAATAATTTTGGAAATAACTTTTTAGGGTTTTCATTTGTTTTGTTTTAGTTTAAAGATATAATCACAACATGACTAACATGACTACTATATTCATATACCTATAGTAGATGAAACTATATGACCATAGAGACTTCTACTTATAGACTTTATCCAAAAGAACCACCAAATCAACTGCAATATCCAAATGATAAATGGGTAGGCATAATATGGTATATCCATACAATGCAATACTATCCATCAGTAAAAAACAAACAAGCCACTACTACACCAATAAGATTAATATATGGAGACTCTAAATATAAATTAAAATAAGTGAAAGAAACTAGACACAAAAGCCTACATGTGTATGATTTTGTTTCCATAAAATTAAATGGGATACAACTATAGGGGCAGATATATAGTCAGTCCTTACCAGGGGCCAGCGGATGCATTGACTGCTTAAGAGCATAGGGAATATATGGAGTAATAAAAGTGTCCTAAAATTAAATAATGGGGGTCATTTTTCTTGCATAATTACCAAAAATTATCAGAGGACAGATAACATGAGTGAAGATTTTTATGTTAAGAACACTATGGAAAAGTCAGAAAATATATCTTCAGATGTAGTTAGTATAGTATAGTATGTAGTTAGTATAGATGTAGTTAGTATAAAATGAATCATTTTGACACTTACCTATGAAATTGATGTCAGTGATTGGTTCTCAGGAGAGAAGTGGTACATTAAAAATTAGTACTGAGCAAAAATACTTATTTCCACACAACTGATTCGGCTGAGGACGGCTTAATGGTGGTCCTTAAGGACCCTAATTCCACTTCGACTGCATGAAAACTTGATCAATAAATATAAAATCTAACATAAACCAGTGTATGCACTGTTTGTATACTTTAATAAATTCTCTTAAGTCTCTGTTCATTCATTCATATTTTAATAGATAACTTTGTCAATACCATATATATAAAGTTATCTATGTTTATTGCTCAAAAGTCTGCAGGCACAATCTACCATTATAGAATTACTGGTGGTGAATACAATGCATTAGAACTATGTGCAATGCATAGTTTAGTATCAAAATCTTTCTACAATGTAGAGTTTTCTTAAACTGTTAACAACATCAAACCTTAAGCACTTAAGATAGCATTTTTTTCTGCTACCACATTAGGAAGATCAGTAGACTGCCCATTTCATCTTGCAGCATCCATTCATTTCTAGTATAAAATGAAGTGATTTTCCTACAAAATCAATAGAAGCACGTAGATAAACTTTATTGTATCAATTACATTTTTAAACTTTTAATATTTCATGAGATTATTTTCTTTTTTGTTACTAATATTCCCTATGTTTTCACTTGTTTTTAACATATTGCATTAATTCTTTAAGCACATTTATGAAAGTTATAAACATTTGCCTGGTAAATTCAACATCTGGTACTAAGTCATTTTATTTGAATGCTCTTTTGAAAATATGACTTACATTCTTTTATTGTTTCCCATATCCAGAAATTTTATTGTTTTTGAAACTAGAAATTTGAAAAGTACATTGTGGTGACTGTTAATTCTGCTCTGTTCTTTGAAGGTCATTAGATTTTTATTCTCTTATGCAATTGATGTGTCTGTCCTCTGATTTTTAAATCTGTGTTCTGTGCTGTGTACAACGGTGCAGGGTGGTCACTGCAGCCTGTCCCCACAGGCATATGTTCCCCACAGCTGTGGCTGAAAAGCCAGACAGTCATTCAATGACTGTGCTCAGACTCTTCAAGTCAATAGGCCTCCTGTCAATCAAGAAGTATGTGGATAAAAAAATGTACTTTTTGGCACAAGATTCTACATTTTCCAGACTTTCCATCTCCACTAGAATCCTGCATTTTCCATTCTTATGTATAACTCATGTGGGTTTTCAGTCATCACAAAATGTATGGAAAGTTTATCATCCCTTCAAAAGCTCTCTCTTGTCAAAAATTTCCCAGATAACTTAGGTTCCTCTTCCATAGACTGATATAAACAGACTACAAACTTGCTGTTCTTATCTTACCATAAGGCTATTTTTTTTTTTTTTTAAGAATTGCTTGGGTAGTTTTCAAACTAATTGAAGTTTTTAATTTGTAACGTTTACATTACTGTTTTTATTTTTGAAATAATTGTTTCCAATCTACTTTTCTCTGAAATAAAATTGACAACATTCCTCAAGCTGCCGTGATAGAAAATAAAGTTGATTCTCATCATTGGTGGTATCAAAATAATTCTGTTTTTAATCATTTTCTTTTACCTTTAGTTTTCTGAAATTACTTGGAGATTGATGCACCTGATTAATGTGAGAATGTATTTAACTTGATAAGCAATGAATTTTCCTTAAGGATTATATTTATATAAGAGATTACCATGGCAGCTATAGTCTAACTGAGTAATGTTTAGCAATTTTGGCCTTTCCTAGGTCCTGTTTCCTTGGCGTAGGGCCTTTTTCTTAAGAGGCAAACAAGCATGGCTTCCCCTATGACAATTCTTTCTGACTTAACTATCTGGTTTAGTTGAGATAATATTCTTCATGCATGATAATGATTAGAGAACCCAGGGGTGGGGGAAATACACTAAAACACCAAATAAGCTTGCTGATTATTTACTTTCACATTCAAATTTTCAAACATATCAAATATTAAATCATTGTTCTTTTGGTCTCTTTCAAACTATTATCTTACTAGAACGTAAAGGGCTAACTGTAATTTGTATTGTCAGCTAATAATCTAATCATTCAGGAAAAAACAAAATGTTGTCTCTTTTACCACCCATAAATCTATTCTTACTGAGGATGATTAATGACTTATTGTCATGCCAGTACTAAAGTAATTAAGAAATTAACAAATAGAGATAAAGAATTTCAACTGACACCAAAGCAACTATTTGCACTAGTTTGAACAAAAATTAATCAGTTTAATTAATAATGCCTTAACATCTCAAAATTTGATCAGGTCTTTGAAAGATGTTTACTACATCTTCTTAAATATATGTGTTATTAGTTAATTTTAGCCATATGTAATATTAAGGTTCATTATGACACAATTGTACAAGCATGAAATATAATTTGCTCTGATTCAGTCTCCTGCAGTTCCTCTTTCCCTTTCCCCTCTTAGTTCATATAAAGATTGATGTAGTGCAAACATTAACAAAACTATGAATACTAGCACAATATTATAAAAATGCATAACTGTTTTGTTCGTTAATGAGGATATTATTTGTGTAATGCTGGCTTATGTCAACAGTTTGCTAGCAAATAGATACCATACCCAGTTTATGTTTCATGGTGTTGCTTATAACACATGACACTATGAGAAACAGTGTGGATTTGCTTATCAACTCAGTTGAAATATTCTAAATCAATCAACAATCAACTTCTTTTCTAAATAAAAATCTCTGTACCAGTCAACAATCCATACTGATTGATTTGTAGAGAATCAGTTTTTAGTATTCAGGACTAATTCTATTTCACATTTTAGGATTTCAATTAAAATTTTAATATTACTTGTTTCTGAAATGTCACTACAATGACAACATCATACTTTAAGAGCACAAGAACTAAAATTTGTGTTCATGTAATTTGGCACATTGTTATGAATTATAAGTCACTCCCCCTGCATACCTTTGGAATAGCCTTATTTTAGTAATACTGTAATTCAAAAACTTCGTTTTCTATGTTAATAGAGGGCATTCATTGCTCTTTGGAACCTGGTCATCCAAAACCTATCAATATTATTAATTGTTTTTGTGATACTTGGGCAAGAAACTTTTATTTCTCAAAAGTTTTATAGGATTAATAGAAGTCTCATATTTTTAATCCTCATGATTTCCTGATATTGGGAGACATCAATAAGCTATCAGTAGGACTGGGTCACACCAGGCTAATGTCTCATTCTAAAGATTACCTCAGTTACATTTGATTCTATTCACTGGTGCCAAGAGAACACTTTTTATATTTTCTTGT
This sequence comes from Sciurus niger, assembly GCA_020740815.1. NCBI lineage: Eukaryota > Metazoa > Chordata > Mammalia > Rodentia > Sciuridae > Sciurus > Sciurus niger. The sequence goes on from JAHUXG010016952.1 coordinate 25,613, forward strand.
CTCCATGCTATTTTCATGTTATTATGACTGACACATAATAGTACATTTTATGGAGTCCAATGTGATATTTATATATATATATATATTTATATAGCATGCATCGTATACTGCTTAAATTAGAGCAATAAGCATCAATTGCCACCTCAAATGTTTATTTAATTGTGTGTTTATTAATTTATGTACTTAATTATAAGCAGAGTATTGCAAATCCATTCTTCTGCATGTCTGGCCACATCACTCAGTTAATTGCAAGAATCTTCACTGATAACAGTCAGTCCTTTGGTCAATTTAAATGGTTTGTTGGGTGTCTTATTTTAGTTGAAACTTTTTTGGAAGATACCTTATTATAATGATCGGTCTTTTTAAAATAATTTTTTGTGATTATTTATTTTTTAAAATGTTTTTGTTTTAGTTGTACATGACAGTAGAATGTATTTTGACATATCATACATATGTGCAGTATAACTTCCCATTCTTGGAGTTACACTGGTTGTGTATTCACATATGAATATAGGAAAGTTATGTCCAATTCATCCTATTATCTTTTTCATTCCCATTCCCCTTCCTTCCCTCCATTTCTCCTTTTCCAATCCAGTGAACCTCCATTCCTCCTCCCCTCTTACTATGAGTCAGAATCCAAATATCAGAGAGAACATTTGACCTTAGGGTTTTTCGGATTGACTTATTTCACTTAGCATGATAGTTTCCAACTCCATCCATTTACCAGCAAATGCCATAATATTATTCTTCTTTATGGCTGAATAATATTCCATTGTGTATATGTATTATTCTTTATCCTTTCAGCTATTGAAGGACATCTAGGTTGACTTCACAATCTAGTTTGAATTGAGCTGCTATAAACATAGATGTGATGTGTCACTGTAGTATGCTGATTTTAAGTCCTTTGGGTATAGGCCAAAGAGTGGGATAGCTGAGTCAAATGGTGGTTCCATTCCAAGTTTTCTGAGGAATCTTCATACTGCTTTCCAGCGTGGCTGCACCAATTTGCAACCCCACCAGCAATGTATGTGTGTACATTTTTCCCTACATTCTTGCCAGTACCTATTGTTGCTTATATTGATAATAGACATTCTAATTGGGGTGAAATAATAGACATTTTAATTGAGATGAAATTTCAGGGTAGTTTTGATTTGCATTTCTCTTATTACTAGAGGTGTTGAACATTTTTTCATGTATCTATTGATTGCTTGTGTATCTTATTCTGTGAAGTGTCTGCTGAGTTCCTTAGCCCATTTTTTGATTGGGTTATTTGTATTCTTGGTGTAAAGTTTTTTGAGTTCTTTATAGATTCTGGAGATTAATGCTCTATTTGAAGTGTGTGTGGCAAACATTTTCTCCCACTCTGTAGGCTCTCTCTTATTGTTGATTGTTTCCTTTACTGAGAAAAAGCTTTTTAGTTTGAATCTATTTCAATTATTGATTCTTGCTTTTATTTCCTGTGCTTTGGGAGTCATGTTAAGGAAGTTTAGTCCTAAGCTGACATGATGAAGATTTGGACCTACTTTTTCTTCTATTAGGTGCAGGTTCTCTGGTCTAATTCTTAGGTCGTTCATAGTTAGGGACATTTATATGGAATACATAATGAACTTTTATAACACTTATCAGAAGACTTTCCAATTAAGCAAAAACAAAAAATTAAAATACAGGTATGAAAATAAGCAAATGAAGTGATGTACAATATTATTAGTCATGAAGAAAATGCAAATTTAAAACAATGAGATACTACTTTTATTCAGTCTACTAAAATAAATTAAAAAGAAAGACAACACCAAATGTTGGTCAGGATGTGAAGCAACTGGATTCCATTATACATTTGGACCAACCTAGACAGTATACAATTTCTAGCAAGTTAAACACCTTTGTCCTGCTCAATTACATAGCTATACAATACTGTGTACTATTTTAAACAGTCCAAAGAAAAAGAAAAAATATTGTTGCTAATAGCAAAACAATATGGGAAAAATCTCACAGTTTATACTGAGTGAAAGAAAACAAATTCAAACAGTATATTCTGTATAATTCCACTTACATGATGGAAGTCAGACCCAGAAAGACAAGTACCACTTGTTCACTTTCGTAAGTAGAAGATAAAATAATGTTGAGTTGAATGTAGAATAGTCACTCTTAGAGGTTGGGAAGAATGGAGAAAAGGCAGATAAAAAGAGATTGGATAATGGGGATCAAAGCATGGTTAAATAGAAGGTATAAGTTCTCTTGTAACCCAGCACAGGGGAATGACTAGAGTTTACAATCATTCATTATGTATTTATGAGGATCTTGATGAGAGACAGTTAAAAGCTTCAACCATAAAGAAATGATAAGAAGAGAAAAATGCTAATTACCCTGACTTGATCGAGGGTGTGGTAGAAGTATTTTATTAAGCTCTATGGATATGCATGATTGTTATGCTCTTATGTATCAGTTCAAAATAAACTTATTTGCAAAAATTTAAAAACCAAACACGTCTTTTTTCATTTTGATGCAGACTATTATTATTTTGCATGTAATGCTTTTGTGTCCTGGCCCCGAAACTTTTGCCTTTTCGGTTTTGCAAATATTTTCCTTATATTTTTATGTGCTACTTCTCTTTATTCTGTGACTGATTTTATTTTAATTTTGAATAAAATGAACCAGTGATTAATATACTTTTTATTTTTATAACAGAGATTGCAGGTTATTCTAGCACTGCCAACAAATTAAGGGTCATTATATCTTGTGAACGATTTGATTAATGCTTATTTTTAAAGAAGGTACAAAATAATCTTCATTCTTGGGTGGATTTCAATATATACACTTTCAGAAATATTTAATTTACCATTCTTATTCCCAAAACTTAATAAGAAAATAATTAAATATTTTTGATACTCATTTTATTGATACTCATTTTATTTATAATGTTGATATCTCAATTAAATTATCACAGATTACTGGAGAGAGGTTCAGTTGTTTACAGTACTAGCCCCAGTGAATTTATTAGAGATTACTTGGGTTGGAGACATTAGACATTAGAGAATTAACACATGCATACATACATGCACATACATGAACATTACTCTCACTATAAGCTCCAAATCAAAACATGTAGTAGAAAACTAACTGAAATTTTGGTTTCTGGACCAACTTCACACAATATCGAGGAATATGTCAACTTCTTTTCAGAAATTTCTTTTACTGATTTTGACAAATCTACTTTACTTACTGTCTGAATTTGAATTTGACTCAGCAATAATCATGTCTCTTTGCACTTTAAAGAGTCATTACTCATTAATTCCATTGAGACAATACATTGCCAAAATTCAACAATATTTGAAATGTGCACATTGCACTCGCATTACGAAGGTTTTGCAATGAACTCTTAACTGCTTCCCAATAATGACTGGTAGGACATTACTAGAAAGTTACTTGAGACAGTTTCCAAACACATGTCTTTTAAAGATAATTGTGGTCCTAGATTTTAGCTAAAATTTCTTTTATTACAAAAATACATAAAATTATTTTAAAATCCAAAATGCTCATAGACTGAGAATATTTTAATAGAAACATGCAGAGAAATGTTTCCTCATCAAATGCTCAAAAACATGTTTCAGGGTATTCTTGGAGGTAAAAATTGCCCCCAGGAAGAGGTTTCTGCCATAACCTTAACACCCACCATGGATCCTCCTGAGAAATTCTTCTGACTCCACTGCCAAATTTGTTCCTCTTTATGATCAGTTACTACCAGTTGCTTAATAAACAGCATGGTTTACTGTTCAAAGGTAAGAGCTGGCCATCAGCCTGGAAACAGTTATATTGCATCTCAACAATTGTCATATTTGTAAAGGGAGAAGATAAGTCCACTCAATGGACAGAAAGAATGGTGGTATTGCTGATACTCTCAGATCAATGGGCAACGATAATCATAAAGGAGTGTGAGTTTACACCTGTCTTGTGCATTATCCAATGAACTGGCAAAATGGTCCAGAAAATGGTCCAAAATAACTTAAGTGGGAGATAAAAAGAATCACAATGTAGAGCATAACTTATGAAATATATTTATGTACTCAGAGAAGAAGAAAAATGAGTAATACTGAATTCGTCATGAGAATTAAACCACTAGGTATCCTCATTCTTTTATTGAAATGGTCCCTTTGAGTAGACATAATGCAAGGTCATAAAGTCATTCAAGTTGTGCAACAATAGGCAGAAAAAATACATATTCTCTTTCTTTCTCAGTAAATAAGGGTTTTCTTAACAACTGATTTTTTCTTCAATAGAAATGAGTATAGAAGCAGCTATGTGTCATCTTAAGAAAGTCAGGTTGATCCATAAATGACTAATGAAGTACACTTACTCAGTAGGATACAGGTAGATAATTGAGAGTTTAAACCAAAATTTTATTGATTCTTAATTTGAATTTGCTTATCTGGTATCTGAAGCATTGCTATATTATTACTAGGATTTTTTAACTGAAGGGTTATTTTAATTTGAATCCCTACCTTTATCAATTGATAAAGCAATCCATTTTTTGATATGCACACGTAACATAGAGCTCAGGTTAACCAACATACACAATGATTTTATCATTTGCCTACAGCTTACGCATTAGTGGACTGATTGTTGTTAAAAATGATGAAGCCCCTGCTTGCAAAACTGAAGGTTCATAAAAGACTGAAGAAATGATCTATGATGGAACAAATGTGTGTAAAAGTGAAGAACTCACCATTGGATTAAGGGTAGAGTATTACAGTGAAGATGATAAAGATGTGATAGAGAAACTTACATCCAACTTTTCACTACTTCTAATTTTTTTCTCTGCCTTAAAATGTGGTGCTAAGAGTTTATGAGCTCCTAAAGAACTCTTGTTCACCAAATATGACATCAGTGCCATACCTTCAAATATGCTGTGAAAAAGAAATGCACATATAACTGCTGTAAGTCGATTTGCAATGTTTATTGCAATATATGTTATAACTTTGGCACTCTTGGAGGTCCCTGTAGAATTTTAGATAATGGCCAAATAATAATTGGTATTTGGAATCAAAATATGTCCATCATGTCTACCACTTAACAGGAGGATTGCTGAGAACAAAATGTGTGCATTGTTTTCTATCTTTGTGAAAATCCATCAGTTCACTGAATTCTGGGATTTAAGCCAGGAGCATGGTGATATTCAAATAATGTTTTTTCCCTATTGTGATATTTATTATTCAATTAATTTTTTGATGGTTCCATCTCCTATTTGCAAGAACAATAAAAATCCCTTAATTGCTTTGCATTGCACATAGATCTGCCTTGAATGTTCTCAGAAAACAAATTCTAATTAGGAAAGTTAAAAAACACTCAAGAGTAATTTTACCTTATGATTTTTAGTCACTACTAAATTGGAGGTCAAAACAATAGTCAAGATCATAAACATAGCAAAACTCAAGTGTTCGTATCAAATCCTTTTAAAATTCATTTTATATTTCACAGTCTTCTATTTTTCACATTTATTGTATAGATTAATTCTATGATTACAATGTATAAAATTCAGAATTATTTAAAACAAATCTACACCTAGTTAACATTTTATATCCAGCCTTGTTAACAACTAGAGTTGATATTTGTAGCCTTAACTTTGTGTGACTGAATTTTTTTTATGATGACTGTACAGCTTGTATATTGATCATTGTGCATCTTATCTGAACTGTTTGGTTAGATTTAGTTAGAAACATGAACAAATGATAAAATCACTTATCAAATGATAAGATCATGAACAAATGATAAGATTAAGATAAGTACTTGACATCATTACTCTAAAGTCCTAATAACAGAAATATCTCTTAGTGATATAGGCCATTTTAGAGACTGGATTCACAATTGTATAATTAAATATAAAATCAAGAATTCAGTCTGGATGGAAACATGATCTTGTAAGCTCTTTTGTCAAATGAAATGGCTATGTGGCAGAACAGAATGATAACTGGAAACCAGAGGATGTAGATTTTGTTTGAGAAAATGCAGGATGCTAAGAAACAGGCATTCAAGTCAGAATGCCTGGATCTAATCCCAGTTCTGTAATTTATTATCACTGTGATCTTTTCTCATCTGAACTTCTCTTTTTTTATATGTATTAACAGGGTTAATAATATCTCCTTCTTAAAATTTTTGTTTTAAACAATACAGTTTAATGAAATCGCTTAGATTAGTCCTAAAACATGATATTTACTTATTTTTATTATTACTGTCATTGGTTATAAAAACTTAAACATAACTTTACTTCCTGCAATTTTAACCTAAAAAATTACAGTAAAATCTAAGTACATGCACAGAGGAATAAAACGACTAAATTCCACTTCCAGACTATGGTTTATCATGTCAGAAGTTATCAGAATTAGCCTCTTGCCTTAGCAGTCTTTTCTTATGTCAGGTCTTATTCACTATTTTCTAATTAATTGCCTTGTTCAATGCATAGTTCCTGCTACTTTTTCACTCTCTCTCACTACCAAATGCTCTTGCTTTCTATTTTACTAAGCTTAGATCCTAGGGCACATCATTTTAATCATAATTACACATACCACAATGAAGTTTGACCCTAAGTCAACATGATGAAGATTTGTGCCTACTTTGTCTTCTATTTGGTGCAGGGTCTCTGGTCTAATTCATAAGGCCTTGATCCATTTTGAGTTGAGTTTTGTGCAGGGTGAGAGATAGAGATTTAATTTCATTTTACTGCATATGCATTTCCAGTTTTCCCAGCACCATTTGTTGAACAGGCTGTCTTTTCTCCATCGTATGTATTTGACTCCTTTGTCTAGTATGAAGTGACTCTTTATGTGGGTTTATCTCTGTGTCTTATATTCTGTACAATTGGTCTGCCTGTCTATTTTCGTGCCAATATCATGCCATTTTTGTTACTATTGCTCTGTAGTATAGTTTAAGGTCTGGTATTTGTGATACCTCCTGCTTCACTTTTCTGCTCAGTGTTGTTTTGGCTATTCGAGGTCTCTTGTTCTTCCAGATGAAGTTCATGATTGATTTCTCTATTTCTATGAGGAATGTCATTGGGATTTTAATTGGAATTGCATTGAAACTGTGTAGCACCTTTGGTAGAATGGCCATTTTGACAATATTAATTCTGCCTATCCAAGAACATGGGAGATCTTTCCATCTTCTAAGGTTTTCTTCAATTTCTTTCTTTAGTATTCTGTAGTTTTCCCAAATTAGTTTCAATGTCAATGAACAGAATCTCATTTGAACTCCTCTTCTTGCCACTCTTTTGCTCTTTTCTCTATTCTCATGTTACTTATCACACCAAATAATGCATTGCATGCTTTGTTTGCCTCTGAATCCCCGTGTTTTGAGTGGAGGGATCCAAAATCACTTCATCTTCTGCCTTCAAAAGGCACTTGTATTATGATTTCCTTGTTGACCACAATTTGAGTGGTTCTTCCCTGTGAAGGCTGAATCCTGTGCAAATAGAAAGCATGGAATAATTAATTCTTCATAATGTGAACTTCCACAGGTTGTAAACCAACTAGCTTCACCTTCCTGGAATTATACTTTTAAATTTTCACCAAGTTTGCATTAAATGAGAGGACTATTTCTAGGAGTATTTTACCTTTCTCATTATAAATATGTATAAGAATGTGTAGTTTTGTTTATTCTTTTGTTTTACAACATGTGTTCAAAACAAATTGTTTTGTTGGCTCTATCAAACCCAAAGTTTAAAGAAAGATTTAAAAGGCAAGACAGAGCCAAAACCTATTTAAATTCCCAGAATGCAACTGTTGAATAATAGCTGAAGAGTTGAATAATGGCTACTAGATTGATGATCAGTTGTATTGTTCTTGCTTCACCTGGTCTCATCATTGTCCAAAAATGTGTAAAGTCTTTAAAGTCCATATCAATAGACTTTAAGTTAAAGATGAAATATGGAAGTGAAATATACACAATAATATATATTAAAATGTGAAATATTAACAGATAAATTAATGTTCATTTATAATTATTAGTACAATATGCCTATTATATGTAAATGTTTTACTTGCAAAAATTCAAAGTAAAATAAAAGACATTTTATTGATAAATGTTCTCAATATATAATTATTTCAATTTTTTATTGAAACATGCTTTCCCTTTGAAAAGGTCTTAGGTAAGGAACTTGGAAATGAAATGTAAGAACCTTGAAATGGAACTTACGGAGACACCTATGCATAGACACCATCTATGTTTTGATGGCTTTGATGATGATGCCAGCAGAGATTTCTTGAAGTTTATTCATCTGGTCCCAATCCTTTTCTTAGAACAATGGTGTTCTTCCTCTCTGCCTTCCAGCCTTCAGAAAATTTAGTCCAATAGGAAAACTCTCATCCAGAGAGAATTTTTGAAAGTGTAGTTACTGCATTCATCTCTAGATCACAGCAGAAACCTTAGAAATGGAAGATAGTAATGAAAATAATAAAACAAGCAAATTCTCTTTTGAGGGCTAAAATGTCATAGTCTTGTCATCTAAAAACAAGACAGTCTCTTTGAGAAGTAGTGCCATATTGCTCTTGGAACTGTGCTTAGCTTCCATCTCTGCCAGTGTTAGCACTCCACTGATGTTTATATTTTCTGAGGGTGTCCAATGACAAACTAAAATCAACTTGTTATCTGCTTGGGTATTTAGCCCCCATATGCCTCCAAAAACCCCTATTTGACCTTGAATTTCCCAATCACTTTTCCTTTTAGACTTACTATCCTTAGTAGGATCAGTGGCCAATTTGTGGTTCTTCTCTTTCTTATAGTTGTACTTCAGTCACTCTTACTGAAATATGTCCATGCCAATAGTTCATGTACTGTAAGCTGGTCCTTATTCTGGACTCCATGTATTATGTGGTCCCTGTAAGTTCTGACCCTACAAGGGAATCTATGACATTTTGTTTATACAGATATATTAACTCAGATCTGAAAATTTTATCAGGTCTAGGAATAGAGCAAGGAACCATGATTTCTTTTCTTTTCTTTTCTCTTTTTTTCAATAACAGCAATCACCATTCTTATTTCTTCAGGAAGGTGATTGCAATTATCCTGATTATATGTATTAATCTTCTTCTGCTTATATATATTAATCAGAACTTTCTTTTTTACTACTAAGGAAAGCATGATCTATCGCCATAACCCCCAGTGTTTGCTAGTTCTATGGATTCTTGTGGTTATGCAGTACTATCTAGTGTCTGTTGATTCAGAGATGCATCTTTCCATCACTGTTAACTAATTAAGCCCTATGACCATTTCTTTTACCATCATTTCTGTTCTTCAAAAGAGAACAAACATTCTTTTTTTTTTAATATAATACCCCTACTCATTTTATGGTGAATACCATGTCCTGTGGGATATGTCATATACCATAATATCTTGTGGATCTTATGGTCTCACAAAGCCTTCATCTCATCATGGCTGCTTTTATGAGTTTATTTTTTTTTCCTTCCTTAACTTCCGCCTAGCAGTTCATGCATCTTAGCTTCAGATGGCATGGGCCACCATGTTTTCCAAGCTACTACCACCTCCTGCAGTAGATTTGCCCTACAAATTCAGGCCAATACGTTAAATTCTGTGTCTTAGAAAACGGCATCTAAGTGAATTCCTACTTATACAGTCTTACAGTCTTTGCTTGAGGACTCTCACATGTATTCTAGTCCTATTCTCCTGGCTCCCACCAATACAGTTACATGATATTTGATATCTCAGTTTTAATCTTCCTTTCTTTCTTAAACCCAGCAAATTATCAGATGGGTTATACTAGGCAATGATGATTATTGGTTTGACAGCCAAAAGAGGAGTTAGGGTGTGCTCCCATTGGAAGCTTTTCTTGTCTGTGAGGTAGCCACAGCTCCAAGTTAGCCTCACAGTTATGAAGGTAATCAATAGAGGCTATGCAGTAAACTATAGTGTGTTCCTAAGTTATATGTTTAGTATCCTAGGTATACTAAATGCATTTTTGTAATTTACAACATTTTAAATTTATGATGGATTTATTAGGACTTAACACTATCATAAGTTTAGGAGCATCTGTGTATGTATCTTCAAATAAGTGGTTGGATTCTTTCACATATTTGAAATATTTTTATTATCCAGTCATTTTAAACTGCATTTGTATGTATACACATAGGTATTCCAAAGTTTCAAAATAAAGCCAAGAACAACTTCCAAAACTAAAGATTAGTAAGAGATACATTTGTTAGATGAGAAAACATATTTACAGAAGATCTTCCCCAATTTTCTCCTATTTTGTTTATATGTGATAAATACAAAAAAATTATTTCCTTATAAATGCATGCAGAAATTAGTTTGAAAACTTATTTCACTCAGTCACCAACCCATTACTGATCTTGCCATAACTATTTGCAAATTACTAAACAAGTTACATAAGGAAATCTTATTCTTGTTTTGCAAAATTAAAGAACTTTGACAGTTCTTCAGATATGAAAAATCTACTTCATGTAAAAGAAATGCATCTGTATTATCATTTTGTATTATATTAAAAATTATCATATTGTTAGGAAAAGCACTTCATTTTTATATAACACAAAATGTAACCATTTTGCCTAAAATAAATTTTAGATTATTTATCTTATTAACATGATTAATTATAAGGCAGTTAAATATTAAAATTCATTTTAAATTGATGAAAAAACACTTGTGGGCCCACCTAGATATAAAAAGTCCAATGATTTCAGCTTTTAGCACATTTAAAGAAAGTAACTTGTATATCAAAAAGAACTGAAGTAGGAGCAGATTTTAAAAAATGCCTATAAAGAATTAGAATTTCTTTTCCCTTCCATTAATCTAATTCAGTTTTATTGGGCAAAGTTCTCTAATAAATGTGTCTGTGCACTGTGGAAATGTCAATGAATGTGATAAAGGAACTTCTCTGGAGATTTATCATAGAATGTAATTTTCAAATTTTACATTTTGTTGCACTGTGCAGTGTCACAGATAAAAATGCCTTTGAAATTGCTGTTTCTTAGATGATACTGAAAAACTTGAAAGGTCATGAGTCTCCCCTCTGTGACTGTTAGATAACAAGCATAGTAATATCTTACAGGAAATAATTAAGCCATTGCATAAGATCATCTCCAATGTTAAGGCACATCTTCTTTTATTTTTGTTCCAAGATGTTTAAATACAGATGGCTCATTTCATATAAATGTTTGCTTAAAGGCATATGATTATTTAAAAGGATAGGATTAAAGTGAGTATGGATAAATCAATTTATTTAATCTAATATCAGATAGCTTATGGTGTAAAAAATATGAGCTTTTCATACCAAGAAAAGAGGAATCAGTCTTGCTGCTCCAGATACTTGTTATTTTTTTGAAGACTGCAAATAAATGTCTAAAAGTGGTATGCATAACAGAATAATGCAAACATATACATATATGCATATCTAGTTATATGCAATTCAATTGAATCATAATATTATAGACATACAAGTCTAAATAAGAAAAGAACAGTTTCTTAATTGTTTTAATATTTTCATGTGACCATAATAACAATAGTGGCAATATTTAAACTTAAATGGGTTTTGATTCTAGATATGTGAATTGAATAATTTAGAGAGACTCTCAGGTGCAAGCTTGCATCTCCATTAGCTGAGTAAATGGTGGAACCTGGGAGGATTAGATTAGATTGTTGTGAAAATGACTATCAACAAAAAGGTAATAACTCCACCTCTCCCCAAAAGGTATTTAAAAAAGAACTGATTCTTTCAGAAATAACAAGGCAGAAGCTAAGAATCAAGTTTAGAATCAAGCTAAGAGATTGGTGACATTTTGGAAATTTTCACAAAACCCATTTTTTTCTTTAATTACTAAAAGCTATATGACATTTATAAACATTACATTCTTTTTGTTTCATCCTTACTTTTAATCTGTATTAACTCACTTTTTATATGCAGAGATGTCACCCGTTTAACAGAATTGGAGGGAGGAGATTATAAGGTAAAGGAATAGGTAAGACACAAAACACAGTAAAGATGGGGACATCAAAAGTGACATGGGATGCTATACAGCAGTATTCCATTGTCCTGTGATCATGGGGCTGCTGCTTATGATTTCCATGGATTCCAGAATCTCATGGCCCTGGAATGGTCAGCAAAACATCAGGCATAATAGAAAGTCTAATGTGAAGAGGAAAATAGAATGCACCCTTATTTAAGGTACTTTTGTGGTTGAGGGAAAAATGTTTATTTATACAAATTAGTGTCATGAATTATAAAGCATCTGAGATTTTATCGTACTTGCAAGACAGGTTAGTCGGTCCCTGTTTCATAAATACTGGCATAAAACATAAGACTGCTGAACCAGTGACAAATGGTGTTTTATTATTCAAAGGAGTAGCTAGAGCCAGAGAGTCAGCATTTTCTTATGACATTTTTCTGAGCTCCTATTTCCACAGTATGACAACAGGAAGGTTAGATGACACTTGCTTGAACACATACTAGGTTGTATTACAGGACAAGAATCTAAGCTTAGGAAATTCTGATCTTTTAAAATGGGCTTCAGAAAACCTGCCTGACCTTGAACGTTGAGGTAGACACTATTAAATGGGATAATTAAAAAAAAAAAATAAATTTTGCCCTTTGCTTTTGATGGAGACACTATCTTTGGCTCCCAAGGCAAGGCTGTTCTCTACCAAAGTATCTTTAGAATGATATTTTGGACCCAAGGTGCAGTGTGTTTTCCTGCAAGATGTGCCAAGACGTGAGGAACCTTTGAAGATGTTGACTCTTCCTTTCTATACTGTCTTCTTCCCAGATGTGTCCCTCCATCAGCCACTCAGATTAATATGACCAAACAGTCTATGACCAAAGTCATCTTGTAACACAGCATTTAGTTGATGAAAGCCACCTTCTTAGGGCTCCAAACAGCTGGATATGGTAAACTGAAGTACTGACCTTTAAATGTTCCAGAGTTAAAAATTCATCAGGAGAGGAAATACCTTAGAGAGCCACATTACCTCCTCTTAAAGATTCTGTATTGACCTTTCCCACTTTTTCTGAATCATTAATCTAGGCATATGTATAGCTGTTGCATAGACTCTGTCTTGGACCAGAAAGAGAGGGTCTAGAAAAGTTTTGTCTTCCATAACAACTCTGACCAATCAGTTGAGGCTGAAAGCTTTCTTTTGATGAAAGAATATTATTGATTATTGCAATTTTAGTCAGAAATTTCATACCCACTTTTCAATAGTTTTCATACTATTGAAAGCCACTTACAGTTTGGACATAAATCAGAATTCTTTATCTCTTGGGAACCTTTGTGTAATAAGGGAGCCTTCATTTTGAGAAAAACCTTCATATTCATTTTAGGGTTAAATAATATATTAGTAGTTTTAAATAGTACAGGTCTCTTACTACTCAATCTAAGGAGCAAGTCATAGTGCTTTTGGAAGATTGTTAGTGATTGATTCCATATAAGAACTGTATCCTTTAAGAAATAGTTTTTAATTGCTGAGACCCCACAAGAGTGACCTCCACCAGTTTGGGGACAGAAATTGATATTGTTTCCAAAGTAGCACAAGGACTATTTGCTATGCTTTCAGATTCACCTATTCTTTACACACTGAGTCTAGTCTTTTGGCTTTAGAGGGACTATGTAGAAATGATTCCAATCTTTTTTTTTTTATTGTATACAAATGGGATACATGTTGTTTCTCTATTTGTACATGGAGTCAAGGCATACCATTTGTGTAATCATAAATTTACATAGGGCAATGATGTTTGATTCATTATTTTTTTCCCATCCCCCCCCTCCCACCCCTCTTTTCCCTCTATACAGTCCTTTCCTCCATTCTTACCGCCCTCCTTATTCCTAACCCTAAACCTAACCCTAACCCTAATGCTAACCCCTCCCACCCCCATTATATGTCCTCATCCGCTTATCAGCGAGATCATTCGTCCTTTAGTTTTTTGAGATTGGCTTATCTCACTTAGCATGATATTCTCCAATTTCATCCATTTGCCTGCAAATGCCATAATTTTATCATTCTTCATTGCGAGTAATATTCCATTGTATATATATGCCACAGTTTCTTTATCCATTCATCAACTGAAGGGCATCTAGGTTGGTTCCACAATCTGGCTATGGTGAATTGAGAGCAATGAACATTGATGTGGCTGTATCTCTGTAGTATGCTGATTTGAAGTCCTTTGGGTATAGGCCAAGGAGTGGGATAGCTGGGTCAAATGGTGGGTCCATTCCAAGTTTTCTAAGGAATCTCCACACTGCTTTCCAGAGTGGCTGCACTAATTTGCAACCCCACCAGCAATGTATGAGTGTACATTTTTCCCCACATCCTTGTCAACACCTATTGTTGCTTGTGTTCTTGATAATCACCATTCTAATTGGGGTGAGATGAAAGCTTAGGGTAGTTTTGATTTGCATTTCTCTTATTACTAGAGATGTTGAACATTTTTTCATATATCTGTTGATTGCTTATACATCTTCTGTGAAATGTCTGTTCATCTCCTTAGCCCATTTGTTGATTGGATTATTTGTTCTTGGTGTAGAGTTTTTTTGAGTTCTTTATAGATTCTGGAAATTAGCACTCTATCTGAAGTATGAGTGGCAAAGATATTCTCCCACTCTGTAGGCTCTCTCTTCACATTACTGAGAGTTTCCTTTGCTGAGAGAAAGCTTTTTAGTTTGATTTCAACCTTTAAAGGTAAAGTCACACCAATTAGGTGTCATTCCATACCAAAGAATGATGAGTGTGATACTCTGGGTGTGAGAATGTGGCAGAAAACTGAAATTACTGGCAGCTGAGTTCCATGGGAGGTACAGTACTTTGGACCATCTTAACCCAGCAGACTATTTCTGGTAGACTTCACAGAGTGGTTTAGGGGAGGAGTGGTCCAATTTTGTTTATTGCTTTTTGTTGGGCAAGAAAACAAGTTAGTTATATTACATATATATGCATATATCTATGGATATAGTCTATTTCTATGGCAAAGAGACAATAAGACAGATTAGAAGGCAGCGAAACTCATTGTTTTACCATGATCCTACTCCCTATTCCTATAATAAATAACTCATGTCTTGATTAACAGCACTAATCCATGTATGATCGCAGAGCCTTCTTGACCCCATCACCTCTTAAAAGACCCACTTCAATCACTGGTGCATTGGGGATGAACTCTTTTTTGTTTTTCTTTCTTGTTCTTTTTTTTTTTGCAGTACTGGGGATCAAACCCAGAGCCTGTGCTTGCAAGGCAAGCACTCTACCAACTGAGCTATCTTCCCAGTCCTGGGGATCAACTTTTTAACAGGAAAACATTGGAGGACATATTAAACCATAGCATTAACTATGATTACCATGCTGTGAAGTAGATCTTTAGAACTTATTTTTCCTGTCTACTGATCTTCCATTGGTCAAAATCTACTCATTTCACATTCCCGTTTTCAGCATCTGGTTACTATGATTCTGCATGCTATTTCTATAAGTCTGAGTTTTTATAATTCCACATATGAATGAGATCATACAGTTCTAGTTTTTTGTATGCCTGGTTTATAACATTTCGCATAATGTCCTCTAGGTTCATCCATGTTGCCGCAAAAGGCAGAATTTCCCTCTTTTTTAAGGTTGAATGGAACACTTTTGTGTATATATTTCACATTTTCTTTATCCATTCATTTATAAATGAATGTAGGTTGATTCTGTATCTTGTTTACTGTGAATAGGGAAGCTATACTAGGTGTGGAAATAAGTTTTTGGCGTAATGATTTAATTTCCTTTTTATATATATGCAGTAGCAGAATTTCTGGATCATATTATAATTCTATTTTTAATTCTTTGAGGAACTTCTATACCATTTTCCATAATGTCTGTACAAGTTCACCTTCCCAACAACAATGTGTAAAATTTCCCTTTTCTCTACAACTTGTTCAACACTTACTATATTTTCCTTTTTGATGGTAGCTATTTGAATTAGAATGAGATGGTATCACATTGTGTGATTTTGATTTGCATTCCCCTGATGTTTAGCTATGTAAATCATTTTTCATAAACCAGTTGGCCATTTACATGTCTTTCCTTTTTAGAAATGTCTATTGAATTCCTTTGACTATTTTATTTAAATCAGGTAACTTGTTTCCTTGTTATTGAGTTGAGTTTTTTCTTTGTATATTTTGGATATTAACACTTTCTCAGATATATGATTTGCAAATATTTGCTCCCTAACTGTGAGTTTTCTTCACACTATTGCATGCTTTTCTGTGCAGAAGCTTTTGAGTTTGATGTAATTCCATTTGTCCTGTTTTGGTTTTGTGGTCTGTCTCTAAAGGTCAAGCATGTATGACAAGTTTACAGCTAACATCTGAATTAGAGAAAAGTTAATATGTTTTCATTTAAGAATAGGAACAACAACAAAAAAGGATGTCTATGATCATAATGTCTTTTCCACATGGTACTAGAAGTTTTAGCCAGAGAAGTTGCAATGAAAGTAATTTTGAAAACACATCCAATTATCAAAGGGAGAAGTAAGACAATAAAAATGATATAACATCAACAAAATTAATTGAAGAAAACACTTATAAATGGAAATACCTCCAATATACATCGATTTTAAGAATTAATATTATTAAAATGTCCATAGTAGCCAAAGAAATCTGTAGATTTAATGAAACCATAAACACTATCAATTCTCAAAGCTATCAAGAACAAAAAGAATGAAGCATGAAGCATCACACAACCTGACTTCCAAATATCCAAAAAAGCAATCATAATAATCAAAACAGAAAACAAAAAAGACAGCATAACAATAGATGCATGTCTATTGAAATAAGACAGATAGATAATGCAAGTAAACCCATGTATTCATGTCCCACTGATTTTCAATGAAGTTTCCAACAGCATTTTCTCTTGTATAAATGGTATTGATAAAACACAATGACTAGTGCCAAAGAATCAAGTCAGAACTTTATCTCTCAGTATACACAAAAATAACTTCAAAATGGGATAAGTAGTTAAAAATTTGTGACCTGAAAGTACAAAACTACCAGAAGAAAACATAGGCAAAATCTCCACAAAATTGTTCTGAGTAATGATTTTTCTGATAAACATATTTCTTACAACTTTGAAGATGATTTAGCTAGTGTCCTGTAAGATGAACTGACAGAAAAATTGTTATCAATATCTATGGTAGCGAAAGCAAAGTTTCCTGTGCTCTGGAAAGAAGATAAAAGTTTGAACTTTTAGGAGACATGGACGCCAGTTTCTGTTTTCTAGTGGTGTGCCCTTGAGGTTAGGAAAAAACTAAGGTATTCATGGTTTGCTTGTAAATATTTGGAAAATATTGACATTTTGAGGTTTGTAAGAATTGTGTATGTGTGTGTTTGTGTGTGTGTGTGTGTGTGTGTGTGTATGAATACTCAGGAAACAAAAGTTTACACTGTAGTCTTGGTAAGACTTCATTTAAGGATGCATATAAATTGTTGGTCAAATTAAATATACATGGAAAAAAATGGTGGGATGAGTAACAAGTTCAAGGTACCAGAAAAAGAAGAAAAGAACACAAAAAGAATTGGGAAGTTTACAAACTCATATTTATTTCTCTGAACATACAAATTTTAAAAGTTGGAGAGGGAAGCTTACAAAACTTTTAAAATTCAGTGGTCATTGAGAAGTAGAGATGACTTTATTAAGAAGGTCAAAATATTTGAATACACTGAAAAGTGATGATGGATGCTACCTGACCTGTGTTTTATAAGAGCAGAGGCCTTCAACCTATTGTCCTATATAATTAATTATGATGAGTGTTAAAAAATATAACATTTTATGCAAAGTGTACATTTTGAACTTGAGAGAAAGAAAAGCCATTCCTTTCATTTCCTGGTTTAAAAGCAGTGTTTTCAATTTTTATTTTACTTGTGCATTGAAGTGGTATGTATGTATGTATTTCTGTAATGAAAAAGAAATATTTCCCCAGAAACTTCCTATTTTGCATGTAGAGAAACAGGATTTACACATGAAACCTGATAAAGTTTTTTATTTCAATGGCACAAAATCAATACTATTTTCACAATTCATTTCCTACTTAATAATGGAATTTAAAAATTTTATAGTCATTTGAATAACTTGGGAAATTTTGTCACTTTGTTGCTATTTATTTCCAGTAAGTCAATTCCTAATATTTTTCCTATTACCTTCTTTTCTCAATGAAAGATAATTAAGTTATGTTAAGAAAATATTTGAGAGAGCAGAAGAACAAATGCCTGAACTTTTTATTTATTATGTCCTAGAAGGAATGAAGTGTTTCTTTCTGGTTGAATAATTTGTGAAGTGTTTAATAAACAGACTTTTGACAAAGATGCCAAAAGAGTGTAGGAAAACTTGACTGGAAGTGTGAATGTTGATGGAAAATTGGGGACCAGATAGATCTTACAACTGTTAGACTTTATGGGACAAGAGGAAAGTTGACTATGGGCTTCTCTATGAAGAAGATGACCTTTCAGGAGCCTGCTAGTGTGAACCCCAAGGGGGAGGCACCTCACTCTCCTATCTCTCTTTGATCTTCTTCTGTTGCCTGAAACTGATCAGCAGTCAGAGCACAAAATATCCAATGCTACAATCCAGGAGCAAAGAGGATACTGCACACTGGAGTAAATCTGGGGGAGCCAATGGAAGCTGTGCAATAGAATCTCAAACAAAAAAGCAAAAACCAAAGAAATGAGTTTAAAAGTTGTACCCATTTATGAGTCACCTATGATGGGTATAATTAAAGCAGCAGCAGACACCATTTCCTGTGGCATACAGGGTTAACAAGTAAACAAATTGTACTTCTGCTTTCTCCCCTCCCTTTCCTGGTTCCATTATTACATTCAACAGTTGAATCTCTGTCCTTGATTTGTTTTCATCATGACTTCTGTATACTCACCCTTAAATCTTCCTTAGTGTAAAGGCTTGCTCCTAGTTGAAAGACTAGCATTTTCTTTTCCTCTTTCAGAGTTCTGTTTAAAAAAAAAAATTCTCTTCCTTTGCCTCCTTTTCTTCCTGCTCCTCCTTCTCCTCCTCCTCCCTTTCTCGCTGGCTGGCATGGAACCCAGGACCTCACACGTGTTACACAGGAACTCACCCATTGAGCTACACCCTCAGCTCAAGAGCCCATAATACTGAATGAGAAGTGGTTCAGATGGATTAACAGACTTATTCTAGATGAACTCTCAACACAGTTGAGCCCTCATCAAGGTAATAACAGTAAAAAAGTAACTGAATGACATAGTTATCTGAGAAACTTCACTAATCTAGGCAATCCAAGCATAGCAATTGTGCTCCAAAATGAAAATCACAGTTAGCTATGACAGAAAAATTAGGTCATATATCTTGGTGATTTATATATATGCTTAGGACTTCTTGATAGACCCTACTCATATTTTGGGAGTTGCTTGTGTTTATTCTGTTAAGGTTTCATTTCAAGGTATAGGGATATATTCAAGGAATTTTAATGGTTGATTATTTAAAGGTACTTATAAAGCACCAAAAATATGAAGAACTCTTATGAAAGTATACACACTTGTAACTAAAAGTTGAAATTGACTAATGACTCTGTTGATGGCCTGATTTCTTCTGTTGATAAATTTTATTGGAAATAAATGACATAATTTACAGAATACCATGGATAAAATAAATATGTAACTATAAAATTGGGCAAAATAAACTTAAATATTAATGTTCAAAAGAGGTGTGGAGAGTTTGCCACTCTAGGTCCCCAAGGTTATAAATCTAGAAATTAAAATCAACTGAAGCAATCCATTAGAAAACAACTGTTCAATACCCACATTGTATTTTATTTAATCCAAGCCTAACATCGCATTTAAAATAGGCAATCTAAATTTATTCTCAGTGGATAAGAATAAGCCCTGAAGAACTACTTTTTAAATGTTGCATTTCTCCTCAAAAACTGGACTTCAAAGATATTCTGAACACACCATAAAGTTTCAAACTTCAGTACCCTCGAAAGGCACACAGGGCTCCCTTTGGCATCAATCAGAATTTTATGTGCATAGACGAAGGGCAAAGGATAACCATTTATATGATTGACAATATGTTTGATGACTAAAAATTTGTCCGAAATTTCACTGTGACATTATACTCTGCAAGGACGTTTAGTCTCAATTGCTGACTGGCTATCTTAATATGGTAATAATACTAGTTTGATTTCAAATTTGAAAGAAAAATTTTATTCAATATTTGAAAGTCATAACTAAATTAACTGAAGCTTCATAAATATTGAAGAGACATAAAGTGGTATGAAGTTTGTCTTAACTGAGATAATTCTTTTTATATCAAAAACTGACTTTTAAATACCACAAATCCATATGCAAAAAAAGCAAATAATGCAGTTTTACAATTAAATGAAGTACCAATAATGAACAATAGGAAGTTTCAACCTAGTAAAAGGAAAACTTTTCTTCCATTAGAATTACAATATTAAACAGAATGTTAAATCCTATTAGCTGATTATACCTGGGATTAAACTTCAGGTATTTTTCAGTGTCAGCTCCCTGCATTGTTAAAGTTTATGCTTATTCATTAAGAACTGCAAATCTTGCAGGTTGAGTTCCTTTTTCTGGAAGAGACTTTTTTTTATTGTTTGTTCTATTTAGTTATTCTGTGCTGTTCTGTTCCCTGAATTATTGCGAATGCCTTCTCTGCTTTAAGGGTGAATCATAAAGGTAATTGTATTGCAGGTACCTTCCTAGTTTAACACTCTTGAAATTATGCTGAATGACTGCCTGTGATGAGGGTCTATTCCATACACTGTAGGCCACTTAGTGAAATCCCCGGACCTCCGCCTGCTTGCTGCTTGTGGAATTCCCATCAAAGTTTAAAAACTAAAACTTTCTCTGGACAGAGAAGTTCAAATTGCAACTTTTATTCATTGTCTGTCTCAGTAGATGAACATTTATTTTTATTAATTATTCTTTTTTAGTTTTGTGGTGCTGGGAATCAAAGCTAGGGCTATGGACATACCAGGCAAGTGCTCTAACACCAAGCTACAACCTCAGCCCAAAGGACTTTTTAACATTAAATAATCTATTAAAATGCAAGTGAGATTGAGAAAGGCAAAAGCTTACATTGCCACTAGCTGACTCCTTAATAAAGATCAGTAGGTCAGAACAATTTTAAGCAAAATAATAAGATATCCCATAAGGAATAGAATATATTATAGAATAAAGGGAGCCTGAGGATAAAATTATGGGGAAGAGTTGGGTAAAATCAAATAAAAGACTACCAAATCTAAACATCAACTACCTCATCATTTTGACTTTGACCCTTTCTTTTACTTTCTTTTATACTCAGAGTTATAATTTCTTTTTTTCTTTTTTTTTTTTTTTTTGGTTTTAAGGTAAAGTTTGGAGCATCATTTCCATAGTTAATATATTTTCTGACATTTGAACCCTGGAGATCCACTAGTAGTTTCAATGTTAGCAATTATTGAACACTATGTGGTAACCAACCACTGACCACAAGGATACACATTAAAATCAGCAAAGGTAAATGTGCATAGAACAAAGTCCAGGAGAAACCACAGGAAGTTTCCAATTGTCGTCTCCTAGTGGAATCTTAAGAGATATCACCTAATTCTGCCAGCAGTGATAGGAGTCAACCTGCAGAAAGTTTTGCTAACCAGGAAAATTCCCTGGAAACTGTGTCAGCATTTTTCTTAGGATTTGGTCATGTAGATCAACAGCATTCGCATGGATAACATTACTTCCTCAGTCTCTTGCCTCCCACACTTTTCTCTCTGCATTAAGATATATCTTCCAGTTTCTCTTCAGGTCAAGTATTACTGTGTGGTCCAAGGTCTTCTCTATTAACCACAGAGCTACCAAAAAGGATTCAGCCTAGTCCAAGATCCCAGGAAAACAAAGACATTTTGGGGGGCAAAGATATGGTAAAGGCTTGGAGATTTTCTCCTAGTGTTGGTCAAGGGCCAAAGGTTTCTTGAGAATGTGCAGAGTTTGGGCAGCCCAGGCCTGTGGAGTGTTGCTTTACTGCCCATATGCCTTCCTCACTGCATCCAAAAGGCCAGTGATACACAATCAAAGGAACATGAGATTGTTCTCAGTTTTCCAAATTGTTTCTTTTTCAGTTTCACTATATATGTATTACTATGAATGCGATTAATATTATTTATATTCACACACATAAGTAATACAAATTGGAAAAGAAAATATCCTGTATTGCACTGAAAAGAAATCAAGAGCTCATGTATTGTTCTTATGTACTAAACTCAGTGCTAAGTGCCGTACATGGTTTAATAATCTAACGCTGATGACAGGCATTTGCAGTGATATAATAGAGTTGTTTGCTACCTACTTGCAAAGGCTAATTGTTATATTTCAGACATCATGTTGACAGCTTGATATTGTTCATGGGTGGTGATATTTACACTAAAATTTGCAAAAAATTCAAATTATCTTTCCTCCACCCCAAAAACCACTAATTAAATATTTTAACCAGCATATCAATATGAGGTAGGTAATTATATCCCAATAAGTGGCAAAGTCATGACACAGTTTTTAAGAAGGTCTATTCTGACCCATGTAACTTAATTCCCTTGGAAAATGTGCTTTAAACGTTCCAATTCCTAGCCAGAACTCAAAGGAAAATCACCAATTATTGGGTTCCTCCTCTGTCCACTGACAATAGCCTCTACTTACCGCTGGTTAGTACCTTCATTTATTACTTTATGATCTTTGGTTCTATGTTAGAAATAATATGCTTTCATACTTGTTCAATAAATCATTTTGTTGTCTTTCATTTCCATCTCAATTTGTCTTTAATGTGTTTATATACCAACCCCTGAATTTCCTCCACCAAAGCACCCTGCAGAACCATTTCCCAAAAACAGGGACCCTTACCTACTGTTATGTTGGGTAAACAAAGTTCCTTTTTTTTTTTTCCATCGGTCAAGTGAAGAGTATTTTGATTGTAAATTTTGATTGGTGACTTTTCATTTATCAGTTTTCAGTTCAGTCATGTGAAAGATAACTAAGATAACTTCACATTTTCTTCTATAAGACAATACATGGTAAAGTTGTAAGCAATGAAGTATAATTGGATCCTGTATCTCTTCCAATACATTTTATTCAAATATAGAGCAAAGTAAAAATTACTTAGTCAAACTACTCTTATGCAGATCAATGGAAATATGTTGTAGTCTTTTAAGTCAATATCATATGTCATTCTTTGACTACCCAAGCATAAATATCACCTATACCTATTTTGTACTTAAAATAATATTAAATATATGATGTCTATTTCCTGGGAAGGTTCTCATGTAACATTTAAAAATGTTATACAATTTAAAGGACTGCTGGGATATTCACCTAGGATTAAAATCTTGTGCCATGGTTATAACATAATCTGTCTGCAGTGCTCAGATTATGTTGAAGTAAAACACTATGTCCATTTACATTGCATTTCTGTTCTTATCAGTCCTTCACTGGTATCTGAGCTGTACTATATGATATCTGAGCTGTACTATATGATATATCTTCTCTGCCACATGAAAGTAACTGCTTAATGGTGAGGGGGAAAGAAACAAAACACCAAGTGTATGTAAAATTCCATAAATTTGAAATAATGTAATGAAATAAATTAGCTTGTCAGAGTATTTCATAACTGCTTCCAATCTTGCATATATTTTCATGATTGTTTTTCATTTCAGATACACATTTGTATGTATCATATTGTCACATGGATGGTACATTATTTTCATCAAACTGAAAAAATGCAGTCATTGATTTGTTCCTTCATTCTTTTTCATCTCCATGCATACACACATTTCTGTCAACATCATAGATACACAGGTACATATATTTTTGGTGTATCATTTTTACTTAAAGGTGATCTCTAAAGAACACAATGTTGTCTGCAAACACTTTAATTACATAAATGTATAAGTATATACATTCTAAATAGACAATATTGTATGTACATATTTTGGTATATAAATATATAATCACATGAATACATAGGTATATACCTTCATATTCAAATTGAAATACGTTTCTATACATCATGATTCATAATATATTTTAATACTGTGATACATCAAGTTGTTCAGTGAATATTAAATCTGTTGCCTCTGTTGCTTCATTTCTAATAATTTTTCTCCACAATACCTTACTCTTCACTAGTGATGACTGCTCAGATTGCTTCTAAATGCTAACATCAAAACTATGCTATTTTGACCTTATTAATTCACATTAGTTTATGGACTTACACAGAAATTCCCCAGTATTATATAACTAGAAGTGACATAGATAAGTCATTTGCATGTTTCTATATTCAATCTGACAAATATTGCATCATTCTTCTGCTTGGCTATGCCATACTAAGATTATAGAAGCGATGCCTGAGCATTCTGATTTCCCCAAATTTCTACCAGGAAATGACTGTATTTGAATATTGTGTTTTCCAATCCTGTACACATATAAAACGTTATCTCTTATTTTTAGTTACAATTTTTCTATTACCAGGGATTTCTGTACACTCATCACAATGCTGATTCTTTAGGCTTCCCTTATATGGCAGGCAGAATAAAACTCCTTACTCCCAGAATGTGACTATGTCCTAATCTTTGGAATCTGTGAATGATACCTTACCTTGTAAAGGGATTTTGCAGAATGATTAAGTTAAGGATCTTGAGAGGGAAGATTGCCCTGGATTATCTGTTGGGCCCAATGCAATCACAAAGCATTATAAGAGGGAGGCAAGAGAAAAAGAATCGGAAGTAACAGTTGCAAAGACAGAAGTAAGAGATCAGAATGACATGAGGAAGGACCACGAGGTCTTCTAGCAGCTGGAAAAAGTGAGAAAACAGATTTTCCCATCAGAGTCTCTGGATAGAAGTCATCCTGCTAATGTCATGACTCTAGCCTAGTAAGACTACTTCTACATCCCCAAACTTCAAAACGTCAAGATAATACATTTTTATTGTTTTAGATTACTGATTTTTTAGTATTTTCTTTTTACAGCAGAAACGTAACAAAATATACTATAACTTTCAAATTTCCTTTTAAAATATTCACAAAATATATTTTATTTTGTTTTATTCTTGTTCATTGGTATGTTTCTTTGTATCCTAAGAGCATCCATTTATAATTTTGAAATACAGATTTTTTTTTTTCCTTTCTACCATCTGGTGTCAAAAATCTTTATTCATAGCATTCTTCGTTGGATCTTTGATATAAATATTGTTTTTGCTCTGTGGCTTACACTTTTGAACATATTTTTCAGGAAGTTCCCTTTATTATTTCACAGAAATTCTCCATTTTCCTCTGCTAAATATAGTTTATAACTTTGACATTGAGGTGGATAACCATCTAGAGACCATATTTATTTTCAATGTTACATGGGGAGCATTTTTATTTTCTCTCATAGATTGGGTCCCAGCACGTTTTGAAAACAACCTATTCCATCCACAGTTGTTAGCGATGTCACCTTTAGGCACTGCTAAATTTGAAATTTAGGTATGGAGATACCTTTGCTAAACCTATTTATGAGTGTTCTGTGTTTATACTACTTATTAAACTACTTTTATTTTTAAAATGATACTGCATTATTCCTATTTAATCTTTGCATCATAAAATTAGTGTTTTTTCTAAAAGATTCACACATTAATTGAAAATAATCAATATCAAATAATTAAATATTTAATATTAAATAATAAATTATTTGATAAAGAATAAAGTCTATATCTACTCTGAAACCATCACATACATTTAATATAAAAAGAACAAAATCTACATAGAGTATTTAAGTAAGCCTGAGGGAGAGCATTGTGTATGGAAACAGTAGTGAATAACCTACAAAAATCCAGGCATAAAACAATTGAAAAGGTATCTCTGGGGGTGCTTGTGTCCACGAATATGTGAAAGTGCATGTTTAAGCATTTAGGCATTTTCTTACAATTCTGTTAGCTGAAAATACTCGTATTTTTCAATTTTTTTTTTATTGTAAACAAATGGTATACATGTTGTTTCTCTGTTTGTACATGGCGTAACGGCATACCATTTGTGTAATCATAAATTTACATAGGGTAATGTTGTTTGATTGATTCTGTTATTTTTTCCCTTCCCCTCCACCCCTCCCACCCCTCTTTTCCCTCTATACAGTCCTTCCTTCCTCCATTCTTGCCCCCCTCCCTAACTCTAACCCTAACACTAACCCTTCCCACCCCCATTATGTGTCATCATCCACTTATTAGCGATATCATTCGTCCTTTGGTTTTTTGAGATTGGCTTATCTCACTTAGCATGATATTCTCCAATTTCGTCCATTTGCCTGCAAATGCCATAATTTTATCATTCCTTATGGCTGAGTAATATTCCATTGTATATATATGCCACAGTTTCTTTATCCATTCATCAATTGAAGGACATCTAGGTTGGTTCCACAATCTGGTTATTGTGAATTGAGCAGCTATGAACATTGATGTGGCTTGTATCTCTGTAGTATGCTGATTTTAAGTCCTTTGGGTATAGGCCAAGGAGTGGGATAGCTGGGTCAAATGGTGGTTCCATTCCAAGTTTTCTAAGGAGTCTCCATACTGCTTTCCAGAGTGGCTGCACTAATTTGCAGCCCCACCAGCAATGTATGTGTGTACCTTTCTCCCCACATCCTCGCCAACACCTGTTGTTGCTTGTATTCTTGATAATCGCCATTCTAATTGGGGTGAGATGGAATCTTAGGGTGGTTTTGATTTGCATTTCTCTTATTACTTGAGATGTTGAACATTTTTCCATATGTTTGTTGATTGCTTGTAGATCTTCCTCTGTGAAGTGTCTATTCATTTCCTTAGCCCATTTGTCGATTGATTATTTGCATTCTTGGTGTAGAGTTTTTTGAGTTCTTTATAGATTCTGGAGATTAGTGCTCTATCTGAAGTATGATGGGCAAAGATTTTCTCCCACTCTGTAGGCTCTTTCTTCGCATTGCTGATAGTTTCCTTTGCTGAGAGAAAGCTTTTTAGTTTATATCTATCCCAGTTATTAATTCTTGCTTTTATTTCTTGTGCTATGGGATTCCTGTTGAGGAAGTCTGGTCCTAAGCCGACATGTTGAAGCTCTGGACCTACTTTTTCTTCTATAAGATGCAAGGTCTCTGGTCTGATTCCGAGATCCTTAATACATTTTGAGTTTAGTTTTGTGCATGGTGAGAGATATGGGTTTAGTTTCATTCTGTTGCATATGGATATCCAATTCTCCCAGCACCATTTGTTGAAGAGGCTATCTTTTCTCCATTGCATATTTTTGGCCCCTTAGTCTAGTATGAGAAAATTGTATTTATTTGGGTTTGTGTCCGTGTCCTCTATTCTGTACCATTGATCCACCTTTCTATTTTGGTACCAATACCATGCCATTTTTGTTACTATTGTTTTGTAGTAGAGTTGAAGATCTGGTATTGCGATACCCCCTGCTTCACTCTTTCTGCCAAGGATTGCTTTAGCTATTCTGGGTTTTTTATTCTTCCAGATGAATTTCATAATTTCTTGCTCTATTTCTGTAAGGTCCATCATTGGGATTTTAATTGGAATTGCATTGAATCTGTATAGAACTTTTGGTAGTATGGCCATTTTGACAATATTAACTCTTCCTATCCAAGAACATGGAAGATCTCTCCATCTTCTAAGGTTTTCTTTAATTTCTTTCTTTAGTGTTCTGTAGTTCTCATTGTAGAGGTCTTTCACCTCTTTTGTGAGAGTATTTTTTATTTTTTTCGATGCTATTGTGAATGGGGTAGTTTTCCTAATTTCTCTTTCTGAAGGTTCACCGCTTATGTATAAAAATACCTTACATTTATGTGCATTGATCTTATATCCCACTACTTTACTGAATTCACTTATGAGATCTAAAAGTTTTCTGGTGGAATTTCCTGGTTCCTCTAAATATACAATCATATCATCAGCAAATAGGGATAGTTTGAGTTCTACTTTTCCTATTCGTATCCCTTTAATTTCTTTGGTCTGTCTAATTGCTCTGGCTAGAGTTTCAAGGACGATATTGAAAAGAAGTGGTGAAAGAGGGCATCCCTGCCTTGTTTCAGTTTTTAGGGGGAATGCTTTCAGTTTTTCACCATTTAGAATGATATTAGCCATGGCTTAGCATAGATGGCCTTTACAATGTTAAGGAATGTTCCCACTATCCCTATTTTTTCTAGTGTTTTGAGCATGAAGGGGTGCTGTATTTTATCAAATGTTTTCTCTGCATCTATCGAAATAATCATGTGATTCTTGACTTTAAGTCTATTGATATGGTGAATGACATTTATTGATTTCCTGATGTTGAACCAACCTTGCATCCCTGGGATGAAACCCACTTGATCATGGAGCACTATCTTTTTAATATGTTTTTGTATGCGATTTGCTAAAATTTTGTTGAGAATTTTTGCGTCGATGTTTATTAAGGATATTGGTCTGAAATTTTCTTTCCTCGATGTGTCTCTGTCTGGTTTAGGTATCAGGGTAATATTGGCTTCATAGAATAAGTTTGGAAGGGTTCCCTCCTCTTCTATTTTATGGAATACTTTGAGAAGTATTGGAATGAGCTCTTCTTTAAAGGTTTTGTAGAACTCGGCTGAGAACCCATCTGGTCCTGGACTTTTCTTTGTTGGTAGGCTTTTGATGACTTCTTCTATTTCATTACTTAAAATTGGTCTATTTAAATTGTGTATTTCCTCCTCTTTCAGTTTAGGCAATTCATATGTCTCTAGAAACCTGTTGATGTCTTCGAAATTTTCTATTTTGTTGTAGTATAGTTTTCCAAAATAGCTTCTAATTATGTTTTGTATTTCAGTCGTGTCTGTTGTGATATTTCCTGTTCATTCCGAATTTTAGTGATTTGGGTTTTCTCTCGTCTTCTCTTTGTTAGTGTGGCTAAAGGTTTATCAATTTTGTTTATTTTTTCGAAGAACCAACTATTTATTTTATCAATTTTTTGTATTGTTTCTTTCGTTTCAATTTCGTTTATTTCAGCTCTCAGTTTAACTATTTCCTGTCTTCTACTACTTTTGGTGTTGGTCTGTTCTTCTTTTTCCAGGGCTTTGAGCTGTAGTGTTAGGTAGTTTATTTGTTGAGTTTTACTTCTTTTATTAAATGCGCTCCATGAAATAAATTTTCCTCTAAGTACTGCTTTCATAGTGTCCCAGAGATTTTGATATGATGTTTCTTTGTTCTCATTTACCTCCAAGAATTTTTTAATTTCCTTCCTAATATCTTCTGTTATACATTCATCATATAATAGCATATTGTTTAATCTCCAGGTGTTGGAGTAGTTTCTGTTTTTACTCTTTCATTAATTTGTAACTTCAATCCATTATGATCTGATAGAATACAAGGTAGTGTCTCTATCTTCTTGTATTTGCTAACATTAGCTTTGTGGCATAATATATGGTCTATTTTAGAGAAGGATCCATGTGCTGCTGAGAAGAAAGTGTATTTGCTCTTGGTTGATGGTATATTCTAGCAAATGTCTGTTAAGTCTAAATTATTGATTGTGTTATTGAGATCTATGGTTTCTTTATTGAATTTTTGTTTGGAAGATCTGTCCAGTGGTGAGAGAGGCGTGTTAAAATCACCTAGTATTATTGTATTGTGGTCTATTTGGTTTCTGAGATTGAGAAGGATTTGTTTGACATACATGGGTGAGCCACTGTTTGGGGCATAGATATTTATGATTGGTATGTCTTGCTGATTTATGGTTCCCTTAAGCATTATGAAATGTCCTTCTTTATCCCTTCTGATTAACTTTGGCTTGAAGTCCACATTATCTGAAATGAGATGGATACTCCAGCTTTTTTGCTGAGTCCATGTGCATGGTATGTTTTTCCCCATCCTTTCACCTTTAGTCTATGGGTATTTCTTTCTATGAGGTGAGTCTCTTGCAGGCAACATATTGTTGGATCTTTCTTTTTATCCAATCTGCCAGTCTATGTCTTTTGATTGATGAATTCAGGCCATTAACATTCAGGGTTATTATTGAGATATGATTTGTATTCCCGGTCATTTGGTTCATATTTAAAATTTTATTTATTTATTTATTTATTTATTGACACATCTTGGTTCCTCTTTTATTTGACAGTTCCTTTAGGATAATTCCTCCCTTTGCTGATTTGCTTCTTTGTTTTTTATCTCTTCCTCATGAAATATTTTGCTGACAATGTTCTGTAATGCTGGCTTTCTTTTTGTGAATTCTTTTAGCTTTTGT
Organism: Sciurus niger; assembly: GCA_020740815.1. NCBI lineage: Eukaryota > Metazoa > Chordata > Mammalia > Rodentia > Sciuridae > Sciurus > Sciurus niger. Next base: position 55,852 of record JAHUXG010016952.1, read on the forward strand.
TTATCATGGAAAGATTTTATTTCATCGTCAAATTTGAAGGTAAGTTTTGCTGGGTATAAGATTTTTGGTTGGCATCCATTTTCTTTCAGAGCTTGAAATATGTTGTTCCAGGCCCTTCTAGCTTTTAGAGTCTGGATTGAAAAATCTGCTGATATCCGTATTGGTTTCCCCCTGAATGTAATTTGGTTCTTTTCTCTCACAGCCTTTAAAATTCTGTCTTTATTTTGTATGTTCGGTATTTTCATTATAATGTGCCTTGGTGTGGGTCTGTTGTAATTTTGTGTATTTGGAGTCCTATAAGCCTCTTGAACTTGATTTTCCATTTCATTCTTCAGATTTGGGAAATTTTCTGATATTATTTCATTGAATAGATTGTTCATTCCTTTGGTTTGTTTCTCTAAGCCTTCCTCAATCCCAATAATTCTCAAATTTGGCCTTTTCATTATATCCCATAGTTCTTGCAGATTCTGTTCATGATTTCTTACCATCTTCTCTGTTTATTCAACTTTGTTTTTGAGGTTAAATATTTTGTCTTCAATATCTGAAGTTCTGTCTTCCAGCTGTTCTATCCTATTGGTTATGCTTTCTATGGAGTTCTTAATTTGGTTTATTGTTTCCTTCATTTCAAGGATTTCTGTTTGGTTTTTTTTCAATATCTCTAACTCTTTATTGAAATGATCTTTTGCTTCCTGAATTTGCTCTGTTAACTGTCGATTGGTGCAATCATTCAATGCCTGCATTTGCTCTTTCATCTCATCATTCAATGCCTGCATTTGCTCTTTCATCTCATCGTTTGCTTCCCTAATCATTTTAATTATGTACATTCTGAACTCCCTTTCTGTCATTTCTTCTGCCATGCTGTCGTTGGATTCTATTGATGTAACATCTAGATTTGTTTGGGGCATTTTCTTCCCTTGTTTTCTCATATTGTTCAGGAATCAGTGGGTCATTAAGATATTGCAGATTTCCTCTATCGACTTATAATGTCCCTGAAGATTGCTAGTATATCCCCTCTTATCCTTCAGTAGCCTGAAGTCTTGGAGGAAGTTGATAATGCGGAGCTCCACGAAGAAGCTGCTTCTCTAGGGGTGGTGACCCTCAGGTGGTGTATATTCCCTGCTAGTGGGCAGAGGTGCCTCCACTTGTTGACCAATGGTCATCCAACGGGGAACTAGGCTGTGGGCTGAGGCAAGGCCTGTTTGTGCCTGTGTCTCTGGTTTTACCGTCCCTGTGGGAAAACCTCACCTGGCAGGGAAGAGTCACCCGGTGGGGACGTCTCGCTGGTCAGTTCCCCTCCTAGAGGTTCCCCTCAATCTACAACTACCGCCTGGGCTGGGCTGCCTTCCTCTGCAACGTTCCCAGGGGCCCGGACCTACCTCCTGGGCCTGGAAGCCTCGCCCTCTGCAGGCGAGTCTCCTTAGGCTGCCTCTCCCAGAGAATCTGCCCGCAGTCCTGGAAACTTTGCTCCGCCCCTAGGCGTGTCTCTGTGCGGCTCTTCCAGCAAGAAGCCACCTAGCTCCTGGGACCCTGCTCTGCGCCTAATTGCCTGGCTATGCGGCCCCTCCTCTGAGCCGCCACCTGGAGCCCCGTACAATAACTCGGAGACCCAGAGACCTGCCACACACCTCCTCCTCTGGACAGTCGCCCAGTTTCCCATGCAGTCACTAGGAGTCCAAGCAACTCACTTCGAGTCTCCTCCTCTCGCCAACCGCCTGTAGCCCTAGGCAGTCACTCCAAGTCCAAGTGACCCGCCCTGTTCCTCCTCCTACTCCTCGGGGCAGCCCCCCGGGTGTTCAGGAGCGGTGGCTCCGAGACCAAGTGACCCACCGTGCTCCTCCTCCAGGCAGGCCACCGGTGTTCAGGAGCGGTCGCTTTTGGTCCAATCAACTCACCACTCGCCTCCTCCTCTGGCAACCACCTGTGGCTCTGATGCAGTCACTCCTAGACCAAGCGACCCGCCGCACTTCTCCTCTTCCTCCGGGCAACCCCCCAGTGTTCAGAAGGGGTCGTTCTGAGTTCAAACAGCTCGCCACGCAGCTCCTCCTCTGGCAACTGCCTGTGGCTCTGATGCAGTCACTCCTAGGTCAAGCGACCCACCGCGCTTCTCCTCTTCCTCCGGGCAACCTCCCGGTGTTCAGGAGCGCTCGCTCTGAGTTCAAACAGCTTGCCCCGGAGCTCCTCCTCAGGCAGCCGCCCGGAGCCCCAGCAGTTGCTCCGAGTCCAAGCGCTGTGCTGAGCCGCCTCCTCTACGATGATCCCCCCCAGCGGGGGGAGGGGCGTCTCGCCGAGCAACTCTACTTCACAAAGTTCCCTGCGTTCCGGGGCTACCGCCCCATCCGGGACGCCTCCCCAACGGGAGAGACTCACCCAGCGGCTTTGAGTTGGTCCCAAGTCTCTCACTATCTCCTCTTTTGAATCCTGTGTCCTGGAGCAACGTGAAATGCAGCCGCCCTCTCGTCCGCCATCTTGAAAAAACCCCCATATTTTTCAATTTTTTAAAAGTAGATGAGCATTCGAATTCCACACAATGGTGATTGGATCACTTGAGAAATTACAGTAACTCAAAAGTAGGAACATTGTATGATTTAAATCTCATTTTACATGGATGAAGTTGCTAAACATATTAAAAAACAATAATTGAATTTCAAGATTAGAACTAGCTTTGTATTTTCCAAGTAACATTGAGTTAACCCTGAATTTCATGTATTCATTATTGTAAAGTTCTGATGCTTGCTAGGTCAGGACAGCAAGGAAGCAAGGAAGTGAGAAAGCAAGAAAGAAATAAAGAGAAGGAAGGACAAAAGAAAAAAACATGAAAGAAAATATTTCAGTCATATCACAAAATAATTTTTCTATTCAAATAGACATAAAATTGATTATTTTTATTCAAATAATTTGTAGAAAACAACAAAATAAATGGTGTTTTAAAAGTATTAATTTATAGTTATATCCATCTATGTATGTTTACACTTATGTTTCTTTGAATACTCTCATCATCTGAATGTTTCCAATTCCTTGTGTTTTTATCATTTATATTTCTTCCAAATACTATACATTATAGTTTATTATCTGTTGTCCCTAATTCAAACTTTCACGTTTCCTTCTCTAAGTCCTCCTGCACTCTTCTCCATTCATTTATAAACACAAACTCAACAACACTGCCTTTAATAAAGCACAGACCCGATAATGTCTGCAAGGAACATCTAACCTCTTTTCAGAATCTTCATATCTCTGCATGCCCTGGTCTTTCATCTCTGGTTTCACTTTATTTTACACACCCACTTTTCTGTGTCACTCTGCCACTTGCTCTCCTGTGGTTTCTGGAATGAGGCCTTATCCAGCATTTGTTGACTCTAGTCTACACGTGGGAAAAGGGCCCCATTCAGAGGTTATACATGTGTGTCTAGTGTGTTCCTGCAGCCATGCCATACCTGGGTGTCAGAGAGCTTGTGAGAAGGAAGAAGGACAAATCATAGCCTCAGGTGTCACACTCGCTTACAATAGCATGAGACATGTGGAAGCCTTTAACAGAACTGGTCAGCTTGGTGGGCCCACAGAGGCAAGTGGAGAGATTAAAAAAAAAAGTATGCAATACCAGTGGTGAACTCCCAAATGGAGATAATGACAGTAAGTACATCACATTATTGATAATGAGAATTAAATAAGTTGATATAATTAAGATATGATAATAAAGTAAGATAAATTTTAACTAGTCTGCTTTATTATTAATTCTGTCAGTATTATTATTAAATTTGCAACTATCTGATGACTTTTTACTTTTTGATTCACAATTCACTTTGTATTCTGAATATTTAAACAATGATTACTTTGAATGTTGGAAATATTTTCCACAAATTGGTATTTGTCACTGATATAAATTGTTACAAACTAAATTTTAAATTATGACAAAACTACAATAATCATTTTCTGATTGTACTTTCTAATATTTGTTCTAATTTTTCCCCTTGGCCACATTTTAAAAATATTCCTCTAATTTTCTCGATTTTCATTGCCCTATTTCAATTTATTTTTATGATATGAGTCAAGTACTAATTTTGTTTTATTTTTCATATGTAAATCTAAGGTTAGCAATAACCATTCTTGAATGTATTTTTATCAATTTCATGAATATGACATTATCCCTTAGTAAATTGCCACTGGCATACATTCATTTCTGAAATACCTATTTGAACGCATTGATTTCATTTAACAGTTCTTGATTCAATTCAATGTGAAAATATTTTAACTTTCTTTTGAGAGTTGCCATGTTCATCTATAAATATATTTAAAAATATTTAACATATTCAATATATTTAAAGATCTAAAGATTTATTTCTGGAAACTTATTTTGCAATGATCAATCCTTACTATTTAAGCATAGCATGCCTTCAATTTATTTCAGTAATAAAATACCACAGAATATTCTGATATTTTCTGTAAGAAGATCACTTGAGTCTTTGACCCCAAGTAGTGCCTACCTAACTGGCATGTATTTGTTACTATAGTGTTAATGGCTTATGTTGAGTGTCCTGATTTCAAGGTCAAGTAGGAATCTGCATAGTAAAACTTAACTGTGGTCTGAATAATAAGCTAAATCTCAATACCTTAATTCTTGCAGTTGAAGGAATAAGATCCACTCTACAGGATTGACTTGCCTTGCCTTTCTCTTTGTGTGTGTGTGTGTGTGTGTGTGTGTGTGTGTGTCCGCGCATGTGAGTGCGCTTATTTCAAGGTGTTATTTAACTAAAATGTCTCTTTTTAATTGATTAACTTACCTAGCTAACTCTAATGTCTTTCTTCATATTAAATTGATTCCCTCTGTGAGAAATAGTTTTCTCAGCTGTAAAATTCCACTTCTAGGGTTGCCTTAATATTCCTCTTATTGTATTTTGGAGAAGAATCAGATCCTGTAGTTGAGAACAGGGTGGGATAAAAGTCATAGGGAGATTGGAGCAAGAAATGAGAGTGGAGAGTAATCCTCTCTAGGGATTTCATCAGTTTCTTTCCCCACAATTTCCAAGCTGAGCCAAGTTTCTAAGTTTTTAAGTCTAATTTATTAGGGTGGACACTGACCATCTTTTGTGGTTAGTTATACTGGAGGGTAGGTGTTACCTGTAGCAGTGAGTCTTATCAGGCTCTTATTTTCAGAGTTTAGTAAAACTAGGACAAACTAAGTACAGGGAAGGTATGATTCAGACAAGGGACACTTAGATGGTTCCTTTTATTGTGTTTCCTGCAGTCCACAGAGTTTTGAAATTTTGGCTCAATTTCATAGTTTATCCTTCTACAGGGAACTGTTTTGATAAGATTCAGTGCCACTAAAGTCTGAATACTTCTTTAGAGTAAAATATGTCAAATTAATCTTGTTTTTCAGTGTGCCTCTTTCAAATTCAATATAAAAGCAAAACAATGTTATCTCCTTCAGGGAAACAGAATGACCAAAATTGATAACATATTCTTTGAAAAGTATTACAGAGAAGGAAGAGCTATATTTTCTATAACCACTCCAAGTTTGGTTCTTAGTAATTTTAGTCAATAAGCTCTAATCAAATCCTTAAATAGACCTATTAACCTTTTGAATAACCAATCTTATGAGTTTAAATGTACATCTATATACGTCTTATATGTTATTAGATATTGTAAAAGTTTATGTAAAGTTTATTGTAAAATATATGTATAGCAGAAAAATAAAAAGAAACATGCTTCTATTTTCTTCTACTAATTAGTTATATGCATAATCATTTGATTATTTTAAAGTATTTTAAACTGTTCTCAGTAGTTGCATAAAAATGCTATACATTTATTTATTTTGTCTTTTTTGGGGTGTAAGATTAGTTAAGTATGGTGTCTCTGTCAGGGTTCTTTGAAAAATTTCTAAGAACTGCACTAAGGAAACTGTGGGAACCAATAAAGCAGTCTCTATAAGGATGTTGTGTTCTGTCAGATTAATTCTAAAGCTTCAATACTACAAGACAAGCTTTTAGGATAAAACAATAAGACATGGATAGCAAGAGGAAGCACAAGCTGGAACCAATTGTGAGGTTTCAGATGCCTGTGAATTCTCTTTGCCTCTAACCTAAATGTGGTAGGGACCCAGAAGCAGCTAAGGACTTTTATTATCAAGCTAAAACACACACACATATACACACACACACAGCCCAGGATTTGAAGAAGTCTAAGAAGGATCCAGTAGATTCAAATTAATGAGAAACTGTTAAACTGTGACTGGTCTCACATTTTAGTGTTCCCTCGTCATGTAAATTGAATAGCAGAAGAACAAATGTCTCATTAGAAAAGAAATTACATAATCATGTTAGAATAATATAATAATTGTAGACTTGATTGAATTTTTTATCTCACTGTCCTCCCACTTCCCATTTAATCATTATCGTATGTATTTTATTATTTTTTTTAATTTGTAACTTCTGCTGATGTGCGGATCAGAGTCGTGTTTTAGTGTTGTATCCCTGTGGCACTTATGTTTAGAATTCAATTTTTCATCATGTATTAAACACAAAAGGAGGCATAAAAGCAGAGATTGGAAAAGATATTTTTTCCTTAGGTATTGGTTTTCCCATTCATTGTTTACTTTTTAGTTCAATGGACTATTTTACTTTTTAATGGTTCAATTCTTTGTTGCTTCAAAAGATACAATCTATAAAAAGCAGTAAAAATGTTTTGTTATTTTTCCCATCAACAATTGGTTCAAAAGGCTAAAGTTTAGTTTCTATAATATGTATTATAATTTGTCTTTTATACTTCTTGGTTTCATAAACTTCTGGCATTAAAATCAATTTTGTAAGATTATTTTAAAATACTTGCTTAGATGACTATGTGTAGCAGAAATGGTTGAAGCCAGAAAAATGTGTTATGTGAATTAAAGGCCACAGGGGGCATCTCTGCAACTGGTTAGTTATCTGATTTTTTCAAGCAGTTATAAAGATAGTATATATGGAATATGAAAAAGAGAATGCTGTACTGGCAGGGATAGGAATTGTCTCATGAAGTAGAAAGTGCATTTACATCTTCTGTGGAAGTAATAAAGAAAGGGCTCTTTCATTTGCATCTAAGGACTATAAAATCTAGGTTAATCCTCACAATTAAATGAACCAAATATTACTGTCATTGTAATTTTCAAGTTGAAGAAAATGTACACCTTGTGCTCTTCACATTTGAATTTAACCATTAAGTTAAAAAGTGTGCAGTCTATTTTACCCCACACATACTGTAAATTTCAAAGAATTATGAAGGTAGGTGAACATAACATTCTAAGACATACCATGGAATCATTTTTTAAAGTTCTATTAGCAATAGTGCCAACATATTTATTTAGGTTTACATTTTACAAAAGGCATGGAAGATCTTGAAACTGAAAATGGTATAACACTGTTGATAAAAAGATAGAAGTCCTAATAAATGGTGGGATAAACTACATTCATGGATCAGAAGATTTATTATGACTGAAATGACTGTTCCCACAAAAGTCATGAGTAGAGTGTAGTTCTAAAGCTATGCTAATAAAAATAGCAGTGTTTTCATGTAAAATGACAATCAAGATACCTAGGGCAATTTTTACATGAAAATATTAGAAAATTTAAACTATAAATGTGTTTTCAGTAATCAAGCCATAATGAATATATAGAACACAATAAATATTTCAAAGGTAGACACATATAATGATCAGTTCATTTTCAACCAAAGTACCAACTCAATTAAAGTTGAAAGAAAACCTTTCTAAATAACTTGTGAACAACTCAGTATCCATGTAGAATATATATAAAATGCAGTGACCTCCAGGTGCAGTGGTGCACACATGCAAACCCAGAAACTTTGGAGCTGAGGCAGGAGAATTGCCAGTTCGAAGTCAGCCTCAGCAACATAGCAAGGTACTTAGAAACTCAGCAAAGCCCTGTCTGTAAATAAAATACAAAAAGGGCTGGGGATGTGGCCCACAGGTTAAGCACCCCTGGGTGCAATCCCTGGTATCAAAAAAAAAAAAAGAAAAAAAAAAAAAAAGAGAGAGAGAGAGAGAGAGAGCAAGACCTTGACCTTCCTTTCACATCATAATCAATATTAACTCAAAATGTAACATAATACTCACAGAAAAACTAAAATGATGAAACCTTCAGATAAAAATTTATGGAAATAAAAATGCAAATGCAAACCACCTAATGAAAGATATATTTTTAGCACATATAACTGAGAATAAAAACAGACAGAATATAAAAGGACCTTAAACGTCTTAATTGTGAAATGGAAAATAACTGACTAAAATGGGCAAATATTGCCAAAGGCATTACATTAAATGAGTGTATTACAAACCATGAAGCACATGAAAAGGAGGTCAGCAAAAATCAAAATAAGACACAGGCAAATTAAAACCAAAAATAAGATTATCCTGGGTATCTTTGGCGAGGCCTTGAAGTAGATGAAATGCTCATACATTGCCAGGGATGCAAAATTGTATAACCATTTTGTTAAAGGTTTTTGTAGTTTTGTAAATAAGTTAAATGTGTTCCTACTTAATTCCATGGTCATTCCACTCCTAGATACTCATCCAGAGCAAATGAAACATGTCCACACAAAGATATGTACAAGAGTATTCACAGTGCCATAATTCATGATTGTCAATAACTGGAAAAAATTCAAATGCCCATCAACATATAAATGGTTGAATAAAATGTATTATGTCCTTCAATAGAATACATTCCATTAAATAAAACAATATATGTTATTTATGTACAACATGTATTTTTTATTCGCTGGGAAGTTATTGATAAATCTGAAAATCATAATCAATGAAAGAAGCTAAAACACAGTAATGCATTTAAATGTTAACTAATGTATAATGATAAGAAGCAGGTCAGCCATTGCCACAGTCCAAGGCAGAGGGAGGGATGTACTGATAAAATTATGAGGAAATTATTTGAAGGAGGGCAATAGAACATAAGGGATTTGCATCAGAATGCTGGTTGCAGAGGACAATTAAAGTTGTCACTGTCAATTAAATTGCACAGTTTAAATAAAGATTATTGTACATGAATTGATCTTCAATAAAAATGATGAGGAATAGTAAAAGTTAGGAATAAAAATATTTTCAGTATAACAAAAAAGCTGAACTTAACAAGCAATGGGACTTCTGGTAAACTTCCACCATCCTGGCATTATTTTTATTATTTTTTATGTGACTCATCAATGCATTTGGTTGATAACACTGGATGGTACATAGTGTAACATTTAATGAGAATCAGCCAAATAGTAAGTTTTACTTAAATTCCAGAGACTGTTGAAATGCTGAATTAATAGCAAGTATGAACATACTTTGTTACTTTTTACACATCATTACAGAATAGAAGAAGTTGAATATATTCTGAAAAACATCCCTTATTGACTAAAAAGGAGCAACACTGTACTCTTAAATGGGAATTGAATCCATTTAAATTGTTTCTCAGTGTCTAAAAGTTCTCAGAAGCTTTGTGGAAAAAAAAAATGATGAAAACCGTTGAAATCTTTCATACTGACATTGGCGCCATTTTTATTGTTAAACAGAATAAGTGCAATGCTGCCTATTATTTACTACTTTATTTAAGGAAAATGTTATTCAGTTATGCTTTCTTGTTTGCATCTTATTTTTATATTTTTGCAGTCTCATAAGTATCTGTTCTGTCCCAGATTTAATATGTGGTTGACTATAAATTAGTTGCCATGGTTTAAAAAAAAAAAAAAAAAGACATGTTTCCTAAACCTAAAATGTCAGTATGAAATTTTTAAATGCTCCGATTTTTTTTGAAAAAATGAATATTTCTAAAATTCTTGACAATATAAAATCTGCCAACTAAAATGATTATAATAAGCAGACAAAAAACTAAATGAGTCTGCTGGATTCTGAAGGAAAGTAGCTAATAATCCTTGAATTTTAAGATAGAAATCCTGCATACATCATAGTGTTTTAATAAGAAAAACCAATTTCAAAATACCTACACATTTTTTAAATATCTTTGGACAATGAAAACATCAATAAATATAAAGCATGGAACAAAATAGAATGAATAGGACTTAGCACAATTTCAGTTTTATTATATAAATATGGTTAAGTTGTTGTAAGATTATGTGATATCCAAAGAGGACATATACTACAATTAACATGCTCAATTACATTAAATGCATATACTGTAAAGGGAAAAAAAAAGAAAACAAGAGCATTAACAGTGACATATTAATTTCTGGGACTATCATAACAAGGTAGCAGAAAGTTGGTGGCTAAAATAATATACCCACATTGTTTCAAGTTTCTGAAGCCTGAAGTCTGAACTCAAGATTGGCAGGTTGGGTCCTATTGAAGTTCAAGAGGGTCAAAACAGTCTACTTTTTCTTTCTGTTTTCTTTCTTTTTCTTTTTCTTTTTCTTTTTTTTTTTTTTTTTTTCAGTACTGGGTGTTGAATCCAGGGGTGCTTCACTACTAAATTACATCCCAAACTCCTATTTATTTTTTATTTGGAGACAGAGTCTTGCTAAATTATTGAGGCTGACCTTCAATTTGTGATCCTCCTGACTAAGCCTCCAAAGTCACTGCCCCAACTTAGTCTGCTTTTTCTGCCTACTGGTAGCTTCAGGCATTTCTTGACATGGTGGTGTCATCCTTGTGTCCTCAGTGTCTTCCCTCTATACTTATCTGCCTTTGTGAATAAATTTCTCTTCTTTCATAAGGACACAAATCATATTATTGAATTAGGACCACCCTAATCAGTTGCAAAAATCCTTTATTGAAACAAGGTGATATTCATAAGCACTAGGAGTTAGGACTTCAGGTTTCTTTTCTGGTAGGAGGTACAATTCAACCCCAAAATATCACTGCAAAACAGTTCAAAACCTATTCAGGAAATAATGCAATAAAGTTTATTTAGCACCATGAGTGCACTGTGTTCTCTAGTTTAAGTCCCAGGTTTTAAAATAATTTGTGTGAGCACAGCCTTTGAAATGTGGAAAAGTTCACCCAAATTGCATTGAAGGTAATGGTTGAAGCAAAAGAACAAAAGGCTCTCCTTGTATTAAAATTTACTTGGCTGGATATTGACCAGCATATAATAAAAAAATAACATTAGTAATGGCAACAATACTAATGTTGATGATAAGGAAAAGTGATGACTAAGATTAGCAAAGACTAAAGGAAGATAAATATCTCCTTTGTCATAAGTGATTTATAAATGTTTACTTAATAAAATATACACCACTATAGATCTTATCTACCAAATATATTTTGCAATGCTTATTGAGTTAAAAATAGTATAAACATGGCTGAGTGACAGGAGTTTTCAGTGTATTTTATACTGAAGACAATACAAAAATATTATGGCTGAAAGAATATAAACTTGGACAAGTGACCTAAATTATATTTAATATTAATCCAAAAATGTCTTTGTTTTAAATTTACAAAGGAAATGAGATGAGAAGAGTGTGCTAAAACATGATTGAACTGAAATTCAAATAAATAATAAATACCTTAACTGACTTAAATTGCAGATCCAATTCAGGATAAACACCTAGAAACACATATTGAAAGGTGAAATGGAAAAGAGGTAAAAAATAGTTTTAAAACACACACAAAAAAACCAATTTTCAATAAAAGTGTGTTAAAATAAAAATACAATACCAAAAACATTTTACATCTTTTGTGAATATAGATAAAAATTTCAGCTAAAATAATAGAAGCATAGTGTCATCAGGTAAAATTTAACTAGTCCACCTGTATTTCTTATTCTATATTTTAATATAAAATCACTGTAAATATGTTGCAAGCAATAAAGATATATTAAATAAGTAGAAAGAATTTAGTAGATTATAAGGCAAACTGCGTAAAATGTTTGTACATGTAGTTTTATAATATATTTGGAAAAATTGGGACATTGACTAACATAACTGCAGAAATAAGAATTAGAACAATTTGAATTATAAAGGTACTAATGGTAGCTGACTGATACTTTAAAATTTTAGAGGTGAAGTGAACATATATGTTGTTCTGTTCAAGGTTTCTGTTTTCTGGGAAGAACTCTTAATTCTATTCCAAACAAGTCACTTGAATGGTAGTTACCATGTTTCTACAGACTTCTGACACTTGGAAACACACTTTTATTCCAGGTATAGTCTTTGGATTTTATTTGCACCATATCACATCAAATTCTCCACAGCTGACTGGCAATACTTTTAAATCCCAATTCTTTAGCCACAGTTAATGTATTTGTGTTGTACCAGGGATTCAACTCAAGTTGTACTATCTAGAATTCTTCTATAGATTATTTCCATTGGGAACAATGAGATTCTTTAGTTTCTTTGTAGTGGTATGAATCATAATTAATGGATGTTAGAAGTCAATTTCTACATTTCTCAGGCTACATAGGGAGCAAGTATGTAGTAAGAACACAATTAGACAATGTGGCCATAGAAATAAAAATAAGGCCTTTAAACCAAAGAATTCTTTGAAGCTTAACTGCATTTCTGTATGTCCTGAAATTTACTTTTTTGACTTACTTATTTTATTTTATGTACTATGCCTATAATTTTTAAGAAGGTCTTATTCTGTTAATATTTGTTCAAGTAATTAAATTCCTGTTCTGTATTTCTAAAAGGTACAAAATGTGCTTTAAGATCTGTTTCTTGAGCTTTTGTCTATAAAAGAGACTTTGTGAGCAATTGTATTTTTATGTGTCTTGGCGTTATGATTTGGATCTAGGAATTTTCCCCCAAAATCTCGTTTTTAAGCAAATGCTGTGGACTATAATAACTGTAAACTCATCATTGTATTAATTTATTTGATGGATTAATAACATGAATGGACTACTGGGTGGTCACTGTAGGAAGGTGGGGCATGACTATAGAAAATAGGTCACTAGGAGTGTGGCCTTGGACTATATCTGCCCCTAACTTCTTCCTCTCTCTTCCCCTCCTTTCTCTCTTTCTCTGCCTGCCATGAGCTGGGCAGTTTTTCTTCACAATGCCCTCCTGCCATGATGTTCTGCCTTTACTCAGAACAATGGAGTCAATAGACCATGGACTGAAAGATCAGAAACCATGAAAATAAAATAAGCTGTTCTTCCCCTAAGTTGTTCTTGTCAGGTACTTTGGTTAGAGCAATGAAACCCTAATACAGAAATGGGTACTAAGAAATGGAGTCATTACTGTGACATACAAAACCCTATAGTTCAGAAGCCTCTGGAACTGGTTTGTAGGAGGAATTTGGGAAAGTTTGAAAATACAAGCTGTAGAAGACTTAAACTGTTGTTAGCAAAACTTAACAGCAGATTCTGATGGGAACTCAGAAGACCAAACACTGACAGAAAAGTGGAGGATAGAGACAGAACTCATAGGATTTAGACAGAAGTAAGGACTCTATTGGGAATTGAGCTAGTGTCCATTCAGTCTACATTCTGTGAACAACTGTGTACATTTTGTCTGTGTTCTCAGACTTCAGGTGAGGATAAATTTAAAGGTAATGGAGAAATAGATCTGGTAGAGGAATGTCTAGGCAGGACAGAATTAAGGTGGTAGCTTGTGTATTCCTGGATGATTTTAGCGCAGTTTACTGTGATAATTGAAAGCAGAAAGCAAGCAGGATGATTTTAAAACTTGCTCTTTGGTTGGATATGCATGTGCAAAATTGGGGCCAAGGAGAGTATGATTGCTGAAGAGATTATGACCATTAAATAGAAGCTAAGTACTTTGACATCAGGGTATCTCAGGAATTAGCAAGACCAAACCTATCACAGGGTTAAGGGTTTAAGACTAAGACTCCTTTAGTAGAGACCCTAGGGGCATTCTTTTTGCCCATGGATGGGAGAACCTAAGAAGTCATTTCTTCAGGGTTCCTTTCACTGTTCTCAGGTACTCAAGCACTCAGGTTTCTAAACCTATGATCCAAGGGGACTTGGCTACTGGTAGATCTGGCAGCAGAACTTGGTATCATCCATGTGATGCTGGTTCTGCAGGAGTGCAGGAGGCTAGAATTAGTTGGTAATGGAGGTATCTGCCAAGATTTTAAAGGAATGTCTCTGAGTCCAGGCACAATGCAGCATTGTCAGGATCCCTGTGGGAGGTCCATGAGAGAGCAATGCATGAAGCTGTGAGAACAAAGCTGTGCTGGATTGAAGGTCTCAGGAATTAAGAGATACCAGGATGGTGGAGGCCATCTGCTAAGAAAAACAATAATCAGGGAGCAAAGCCAGGTTAAAAGAGAGCTCATGTGGGAGGCAATTTGTAAGACCAAAGGACCAGGACTGCCTCAGCCCTTTCAGGTTCATGGTTTACAACTATATGCTCTGGATGAAAGATGTGGAGCTACAGGACATGTTTACCCAACTGGCTTTCAGTCTTGCATTACTTCCATCCCTTCTCTCTACACCCCATTCCCTCCTTGTAGAATGGGAATGTTTTCTTGGAGCCATTGAATATCACAAGCATGTAACTTGATTTTGATACAGAGGTTCATTGCTGAGAGTTTGCATCCTGTCTCTGAGGAGACCTCATGCTTGAACTTTTGAGCAATGCTGGAACTGTCAAGATTATGTAGACTCTGAGAATGAGCACATTTTACATTGTACGATGGGCACCAGATTTCAGGGTTGAAGGTGCAATGTTATGTTTTGAATCTAGGAATGTCATCCAAAAAACTCATATGTTAGAAAATGTGGTATTTTGCAGAGATGAAAAGGTTGGTTTATGAGAGCTACAAGTGGATTCAACCATTTGTTAAATTAATAATTTGAATGAGTACTGGTGATCTCTGTGGGAAGGTGGTGTGGCATGGCTGGAGGAAGTATGTCATTGGGGGGTAGCTTTGGATCTTGCCTGTCTATTGCTCCTTCCTCTCTGCCACCCCCACCACCCCTCTTTCTCTGCTGCTGAGGTGCTTTTCTCTACAATGTCCTTAAACTTTGATATCTTACATTGCTTCAAGTCCAAAATAAACATTTTCCCTTTAAATTGTTCTTGTAAGGTATTTTGGTCATAGCAATGAAAAGCTGACTAATACAGTAAGATTCAGTGACTATGACAGTAATGACTTTAATAATAAATTCTGAGGTTTATAAAATATAGCCCTTTAATTTCTTTTGTTTAATTCTTATTCAAAGCAAGAATTATTCACAGCATCTATTTGTGTTCTTTATGTTTCTGAATGATAGATCAGTTTTATCCATGGTTTTACAGTTTTCACAGGACTCTTGGGAAACATGACTCCGGTAAATAAGTAATCTTGTGTGATGATTAGGATAATTACACTAGTGTATAATAATGAGTTATATTTCAGTACTCAGGTTTACATCAGTAATAAAGGAATTATAGAATTTAAGATGTAATATTTAGACAGAATTCCAAGGCAGGTTTTAGATATCTGAACAGGAATGTTTCATCCTATTCCATAGAAGTCACTCCAATGGTAACAGCGATGTTTCTACACACTTTGACCCTTAACCACACTTCTATTGCAGGTGTAACCATTGAACTTTATTTGCATCCATCATTGAATATCTCCATAGAAGACTGTCATTAATCTTCAAACTGGCGAGTTGATTTGATAAATTCAAATTTTGATTCCCAGTTACTTGATTTAACATAAAGATAATGTGTCACACACTTTCAAATGGATATTTAGCAACCTACCTCAGCATAAAATTATATAGAGCCAGAATGAATTTTATACACTTAAAAGGGAAATTATATTTGCTAGGTTGATCCAACTCTGGTGTCCTTTGTCCAGTGAATTTTCTTTTGGGGACCAGAACATGTGGAGATACAAATTAAAATTAGAGTGGTGAGGATAGGACACAAGTGGAGTGTTATGTAAGATTTAGTTTTCTGTGGAACATACACAAAAAAGATCTTATGTGCTCAGTCCCACAATAAGCTGATATTAGCAGCAATAGGAGGAAGAACTCCTTTCCATTTCCAAAGGAATTCAGAGTTACATGAAAAACTTTATGGACACCCTAAGGTTCAATGGCTTGAATGAAATTATACAGGTAGTTAATTGAGTTAATAGGAAACTAAGAGCAGAGATTACCTGTGGTTATTTTAACACAATGAATTTTCAGTAAGACTGGAGGTGAAATTTATGCTTGAAGGAGTCTTGAATCTGAAACATTTCATTACTTCATAATAAATCTTCAGTGCCTATGCATTCCATCCTTTATTAAGTTCTAGCAAGAAGCGACATAAATGAAGACACTTCCTTAATTCATTAGTTTAATTGAATCCTTACAGCAATTTTTGATAAATGTTTAACAAACCTAACATATGACTTGATGAACTTTTGTTTCTCTTTTTTTGAGAATGGTTATTATCTTGATGATGCATTTAAAATAGAAAAGGCACAAAAGACAAATACAAAAATATAATTATTAGTTTGTAGCATTCATTCTTAATTATAGGGATATATTGTTCCCCGGTAGGTAAAAATTCTTTCCTGTAAATTGTGGAAAATGTTTTAATTTTTGGTATAAAAATATTAAGTTAGTACATAAATAGTAAAGTCTCATGAAAGAAGTTATTAGAAAAACAGCTCAGATTAATTTTATTGAAAGATGAAAGGAATTATTAAATTTCATACAGAACAAAGACCCCTTAAAGATAATGTAAAATAACTCTCATTTCAATATAGAAATCTTTTTCTTCTTCTTCACATGTGTTGTAATTCTTCATTTAGGTTTCAGTTTTCCCTGGAATCGGGTCATTGAAAATTCGCCTGTTCTTGTCAATAATCCTTCCTTCCACCATACATTCTTCACAAGGTTCATCAGCAGATCTTGTCCTTTGATAGGAACATTCTGTTCTGTTGCTATAAGCAAGTCACAGTTCAGAAATTCAAATCATTGTCTCTCTTATCATCTTGGGAGCCTTTTGTTTGACTTTTTTTGTTCTATTTCTGCAAAAGCAAGACATTTCATCTGAGAGAAAAAAAATTAAAATGTATACTTTTGCCTCTTGGCATCAAGTGCCAGAAATTCTTAAAATGTGTAACTTAGAAAGTTCCCATTTCTGAAAAAACTACTGGAAAGAAAGAGATGCATGTAAGGATTCTGGGCTATTCCCTGCAACAGCATGGATACATTCCAGGAAAAAACTGCGAGCCCTTCATTAACCAAAGAAGAGTGGCAGAAGCTACCTTCACCATGATCACCACTATGAACTCAATTCCTCAGTACAATTCAGTAAAGGAAGGAGACAGTGTCATTTATTTTCTGCTGAAATATAATCACTCTCAGAGAGATCTTCACTAACTGTAATAATAGTGTGCCACAAATAAATATTTTTACCTTGCTTTATTTTGTTTTTCAAAGTTATCACTCTGATCTGTGCATGTTCCTTTATGGATCACTAACCTTTCCACACTAGGTGATCAACTGAAGAAGATTATGGCATTTTCAGATGTGTTCCAGGGCCTGTCACCAAGAAGGTGACAATAATTAGTTTTTGAATGAAACCAATGTGACATGAAAAGCATATTGTCATTCAAAACAATTACCTCAGAAAAGCTGAGGTGATATTACATTTTAAAATTATTTTCTTAAAAAATTAATGTGCTAATGTATCAAGGGATGATTTATACTATGATCATGAAACAATCAGTATTAATAAATGACACCTAGTTATTACAACCCAACTTTTTACTACAAATTCTCATTTATTATAGAACAATAATATAAATGAGTCCAGTTATTATTGAATACAAATAATGAAAGTTTAACATTTTCAAAAAGCAATAGCCTTTTTGTCATATAGCCTATTATCCATTCTCTGGAAGTTTATAACAACAAAATATCCATAAACTGGCATGAAATACCACAAAACATAGAAATGCAGACAGATTTAAATTTCAGTATTTAAATTTTTATTGTTGTGTTTAAAACTAAAATAAGAAGGACTCTGCTTAGAACAATTTTTTATGAGATGCAAATATGGTTGCCCATCTTTTATGGTTTTCTTGTCAGTAAAATGTGGTTTTGAATTCGTAATATTCAGAATGATGACCTGCCACATTCCAGATGAGTTTTTGGTCTGCATTAGGTTTTCTTGGTGGATTGGTATAAAAAGCAAAACGGAAGGCAAAGTTCAGATAATCAGTTGTAGGTTGTCAGGAAGTACACATGTAAGTTCTATTTTTTGTGACCTGAATCCTATAACCTGTTAAGAAGAAGCTGCTGTTATGGATTTCTCTGCAGTCCAGTAGCCCGCTGAAATTTGCTTGCTAGTCACTGCTGCCCCTCTAGCCCTCCCTCAAGATATTCTCATGTGCCTGGAGAGTGCCTCAACAACACCTTGAAGAATTACTGTGCTCTTCTCAGAGAATAAGAATTTTCATGTCAGACATGATAGACATAGACATTTACAATGGAAAAATGCAACTTGCAAAGAACATAGAAAGTAATACAGAACACATATCAAAAATAAATTTAATCATTTATCATGTATATTTTCATAGATTTATTTCATAAAAATATCACTGTTACTACTTGTGTTAGCTTGCAATTTTGCTTAGCTATATGTGAAGATGTCATCTCTCTACCTCATAAAATTAGACTCAACTACATAATTTAATCTGATGAAATGGGAAAGCAATAATGTGTGCCACATTTATGTGAAAATATTTTTTTAACACATTAATTGTTCATATTAACAGGATTAAGTGTGACATTTTTTTACGTGCATACTGCACACATTGATCATATTAAACCACACTTCTTTCACCTTAACCTCCCTCTGAAGTCCCTGGCACACTTCCCAGTCTAGTAATTACTATTCTACTGTCAGATCGACTGAGGTTTTAGTTTCCGTGTATGGGAGGAGGCATGTGGTACTTGTTTGTCTGTATCCGGCTTATTGCATTTAACATGGTGTGCTCTGGTTCATTCATTTTGCCACAAATAACAGGATTTTAGTTTTAGTTTATTTTATTTTAATATATCAGGGAATAAACCCAAAGGTATTTAACCACTGAGCCACATCCCCAACCCTAAATAAATTCATTTGTTATTTGGAGACAGAGTCTCTCTAAGTAACTTAGGACCTTGCTACATTTCTGAGACTGGCTTTGAACTTGCAATCCTCCTGCCTTAGCCTCCTGAGCCACTTGGATTACAGGCATACACCCCTGCTCCCTGCTCTTTCTTATGAATGAATAAGTTTTAGAGACAGTGAATTTTCCCATTCCTTTTGCTATAAAGACTATTAATTGTCTTCCTGATGACTGCTCCTTCAACTTGGATCCTGAAGTGAAGACATCGAGCCCAATAGCCCGAGTTGACCCATGATGCACTTAGTACTTCTTTCATGTAAACCCCCAGAACTTTCAGAATTGTTTATTGTTCTAGCAAACCCTGCCTGTCCTGATCCATGAAATTATCAATGGTGGATTTGGAACTAAGGTGGAAAGAAACAACTGTAAATGTTGGCGCTTTTGAAATGTAACATTTAATAATACCATTCTGAAAATATTGTTTACAAAATGATATAAATATGAAGATGTTATTTATGTATATGAGAAACTCCTAAGAAAACAAGACAGAACTTCTAAAGATAATCAGTGTGCAATACAAATGCTCAAAAATAAAATAATGGTTACTAAAATAATTAATATGCAATATTGACATTGTGGTTGTGAAGACAAATGTTCATCTGTTTGAATGGTATCACTTAACATCTCAACATTCTTATTATGGGAAGTGTCTGCTGCTTAGTGCTGGTTTTGTGGAAATCATTGCTGAGCATAACCGACACCAGCAACTACAATTTTTAGTCACCGGGTTATCCCCATGTCAATTCCTGAATAATCATATTTCAGTATCTGGAACTCACCTCCAAATCTTTATTTATTTAGTTAGTTAGTTTTGTTTGTTCCTTTTTTATTGGGGTGGAGGTACCAGGGATTGAACTCTGGGGCACTTGATCACGAGTCACATTCCCAATCCTACTTTGTATTTTATTTAGAGTTGGGAACTCACTGAGTTGCTCTGGGTCTCATAATTTGCTGAGTCTATCTTTGAACTTGTGATCCTCCTGCCTCAGCCTCCCAAGTCTCTGGATTACAAGTGTGCACCAGATAGTTAGTTAGTTTTGTAATTTACGTGATCACTGGAATAAATTTCAATCTTTCCAAATTTTGTTGAGATTTCTTTTGTCATGTTGTGTGTACTAAATCTTTTAGAAAGAATGGAGTTTTTAATGATAACATGATGTATCTTTAAACTCTCAAATAAATTTAATATTCATATATGGATTGTGCACATGTTGTATACAGTATTTTTTCTAAATATAATTATTATTTTATATTTTATAGATTTTGTACCTTTACTAAATATATTTGTTAATGAAATCTAACATAGTTTTAAATATTTAAATGATTATTTAAATATCTTTAATTTTTTACTAGACATTTTCACATTTTTTCTTCACATCATAATTAACTTTATATGTGTTGAAGTATTTTCTACATTATTTATTCTTTATGAAATTTATGGAGTTATTACTCTGTAATGCAGTAAGCCAGTTATTTTTGTTTCAAGTCACAAGAAAGTAAAATTTGAATTTACTATTTTAGGGATATATATAAACATACTTTATATATATTTCATGGACATAAACACATATTTCATACAGATACTATATATATATATATATATACACCTAATTATATATATCCCTATCTTAATAATTATTACTGATTATTATTTAATTATTTAATTATTTAATAATTGTTTTAGTTGACTTTTGTGGCTAAGAATGAACTAAAATGTTATACCTGAACATGTTTCTGTTCTCTGAAAATTGAAAACAGATTTGCTTTGAAGACCTCTAAATAATACTGCTAAGTCTTGTTGGGTTGTAAGTCACCAGATCCTGGACACAGACTCCCCGTGAAGGGTTATTCTCTCACAGGTCCCTGTGTTGGAGAAGTGGTCTGACTCTGCTTGCCTTTTTTCTTCTGTAATCTCATATTCAACAGAAATGATCTGCTTTAAGATATTAAGATCTTTCTTCCAGTCCGATATTTGAAACAAGAAGTACTTTTCCCCAATCAAAAGTTCAATAACATTGGAAATAAATTTTTAAAAAATTCACCAAGAGGAATGATGAACTGCGTTCACTGCCTCTAGTTTCTTAAATCATTCATTTTGCACCGACTCAAAACCCGAGTTGGTATTTGACTGCAAGGATAAGAAACATGGGATGGATTCTCTGTAGGCATGAGGTTGACATGTTTCAAGGTCTTGAGTTGGTTGTTGAAAGTTTGGATACTTCTGTGTCTAAAAAATTTCTAAATGGTTCTGACCTGTGGTTTGCATTTTTCCCTATTATGCACCACATGCTGAATATAATTATTTCTTGTCGATTTTTTGATGTTTCTATTTCATTGATTTTGTTAGAAGGAATTCAGGTAAAAAGAAACTTATGATCATTGGGGATGAAGATGTTGCTCAGAGTTTGGGTGCACCCTTAGCACATATAAGGTCCTGGGATCAATCCCCACCACCATGAGAGGGAGGAGGGAGCCAGGGTATGAATGATGGGAGAATGAGACAGACATTATTACCTATGTACATATATGATTACATGAATGGTATGAATCTACATCATGCACAACCATAGAAAGGTAAAGGTGAACCCCATTTGTGTACAATGAATCAAAATGCAGTCTTTAAAAATAAAAAAAAAATAATAAAAAGGATTGATTATAGTAACCTAAATGGTTATCATGAAACAAACATTTGATTTGGTGCTTAAAAACAACAGAAATTTATTTCCCATAGTTCTGGAGACTTGGAAGACCTTGATTAAAGCATTGACAGTAAACACTGTCTATTATAATACCCACTTGCTGGTTCATAAAACTTTCTGATTCTCCCTGAGTCCTCATATGGCAGAAGTGTCAAGGGGGCTCTGTGGAGTCTCTTTTTAGTTCAGGTCATAACCAAAAGAATATCTTCCTCA
This sequence comes from Sciurus niger, assembly GCA_020740815.1. Taxonomy (NCBI): domain Eukaryota; kingdom Metazoa; phylum Chordata; class Mammalia; order Rodentia; family Sciuridae; genus Sciurus; species Sciurus niger. Next base: position 77,827 of record JAHUXG010016952.1, read on the forward strand.
TATCATCGTTTGGGGAGTTAGGATTTTAATATATGTATTTTGGAGGGACATAAACATTCAGTCCATAGCAATATTGAATGTTTAATTTTAACTGACCATCTTAGATTATGCTATTGAAATTGAATAATAAATCTTTACTTTTCAATCCATGTTTTCAGAACAATTATTTCAATGTAACTATCAGATTCCTCAAAAAAGAAAGAATATTTGGGGACTATCTTAAAGATTTGCTCTAATTCAGTGGCTTTGTTTTCCAAAGATTTTTGATCCTACATTCCCTGGAAAAAAAATAAAATTAAGAAGAGGAAATGACACTTCTCAGCTTCAATTGAAGCAGATTGAAGTTCTTTTGAAATGCTGAGTTTCTCATAGATTTTATTTGTAGAAAATTCACCTTATTGAAATTATCCGTTAACTTTCAATTGATAATATTCTTCAACATTTTTCAGGTTATGAAATATTTATTGCAATAATCTATTATATTGTGTTCATTGCTTAATTTTTGGCAAAAATGGGAAACATTTTTGAACATTGGGTTTGAAGTCAGATGTGTTTATACCCTATCATGTGAGAGAGGATTAACAAAGGGAAATGTTCTTGACCACTCATGGCCTCAGGTTTCTCACTTGTATCATAGTGAGAGAAATAATATTCCACATGAGGTTGCATTAAAATTTGTGTGACATAATCTATGTGACGTACTAAGAATACTTTCCAAAATGTTAGTTGCTTTTGACAAATGTTATCTATTATTATAAGGATGATGATTCATTGCCAATTCAGATCAACTTTGAATATAGATACCAAATGGACTACGTACGAGTTTCCATAGGATATCTAACAAACCATGTTTGCAATGGAAGTCAAAAAATAAAGTATACAATTTAGGATTGTATTCCATTCTATGATAATATTCATGAATGTTTTTGTCAGCCCACAACAAACATTCAGAATGATATACCAAGAAGCACACCTACAGCTTAATTCATTTAAGAACACTCATCTTCCATTTTGGAAATCCTTCCTTGGACAAATTAATGTAATAACACCATAAACACTATTTTCACTGAATGAACAGTGGATCAGATAAAGAGAAAGGGGATACTTTGCTACCAGCACAGGGAAAAAAATGAAACAAGTTTGTTGCTTCTGTAATTACTTGCAGGTATTCAACCCATGTGAAATTTGGAGAATGTTGAAAACACAACTTAAGTATTATACTACTTCAACTTTTGATCCAAGAGATTAAAAGCTCGCAGGCTTTAGAAAAGTAGAGATTGTATCAGCTAAAGCAAAAATGATAGTTATTTCTTATAGTCCTATTCTCTGAAAAAAAAATCCAAGGGAGCCTTGTAAATACATTCCTTCAGTAACAATGTTTACCTATTTTTATGAAAAAAATCATTACACTTTCTATAAATCTCATATATTCAATGACTGCTTTTCTTAGAACTATGTGACATTTTTATTTCAAAACTAAGAAATAGGTCTTGCAATCATTATAAGTACAATCCATGAATCCATTTCATATGCAGATGCTTCAACTTCAAAAAAAAAAATTGACACTGGATTGTAGGAGATAAAATATTTCCAAGCAATTAGGAACTAAATGAGTATGTATCCTACTTTAGGAAAATATTGCTCATCCTTTTCTATTTTATATAGCATTACAAACACTGTGATTAAAACACAAACAAAATTATCTGAGAAAACATTTAGCTTGAACAACTGATGGTAAAGTATTATATCATTTTCATTATATATAGGAGTGTTTTCTTTAAGCAGCAACACCTGACAAATAGCCACATTCAGTGAATTACAGTAATAACAGTCATTGTGCTTTGAGGATTTATACCGGGCACTGTGCCAAGTGCTTTGCATATAATATCACAACAAAATGCTTGCAAGAATTTGAGAAGTAAGTACCACTATTATGTTCAATTTACCAATGTAAATTGAGAATTATAGAGATTAAACGTCTTGGCCGATGTACAAAAATAATTAAAAGAGGCAGCTGGTTTCTGCAACTAGATCAACCTTGGTTCAGAGCCGCTGCTATTATCTAGGATGTCCTCCTATCTTAACTCTTGGACTCTTCCTTTTCCAGCCTCTTTTTCCAATTCCCCAGCTCAGACAGCATCACGTCTTTTTTTTTCAATTACTACAAGTATCTTCTCATTGATTTACTGTCTCCCCAACATAAACCTAATCAAGTTATTCACTGCTCTACTGCTTAGAATATGTCCAAGCAAGATAATTTATTACCTGGTCACTACCTCTCCTTACAGCCGTAGCCCTCAAAACCCCCTCATTTATAGGTGGTGCTCTAATTTTACTTTTATCCTTTTAGTGCCTGTGATTTTCCCTGGACAATACTATCTCTATCTTCGTTTCTTAGCTCAAATATCACATCTTACTCAAAAATCAATTCTACCTGGAAAAGCCTGCTCAGGTGCTTGCACTGTAACTGCATCCAGGTCCAAGAGCACACTAGCAAACATATCAATGGGGATAATTTAGACATTTCTAAGGAACTGATGCCGATTGCCAGTGGGAATCAGGTATTTCCTCATTGTCACACCTGCCTCTTATCTTTTCTAATTTTAACTTTCCAAGAGCTAAATACTAACACCAAGAATGCAAATAACCCAATCGACAAATGGGCTAAGGAAATGAACAGACAGTTCACAGAAGAAGATCTACAAGCAATCAACAAACATATGGAAAAATGTTCAACATCTCTAGTAATAAGAGAAATGCAAATCAAAACCACCCTAAGATTCCATCTCACCCCAATTAGAATGGCGATTATCAAGAATACAAGCAACAACAGGTGTTGGCGAGGATGTGGGGAGAAAGGTACACTCATACATTGCTGGTGGGGCTGCAAATTAGTGCAGCCACTCTGGAAAGCAGTGTGGAGACTCCTTAGAAAACTTGGAATGGAACCACCATTTGACCCAGCTATCCCACTCCTTGGCCTATACCCAAAGGACTTAAAATCAGCATATTACAGAGATACAGCCACATCAATGTTCATAGCTGCTCAGTTCACAATAGCCAGATTGTGGAACCAACCTAGATGTCCTTCAATTGATGAATGGATAAAGAAACTGTGGTATATATATACAATGGAATATTACTCAGCCATAAAGAATGATAAAATTATGGCATTTGCAGGCAATGGATGAAATTGGAGAATATCATGCTAAGTGAGATAAGCCAATCTCAAAAAACTAAAGGACGAATGATCTCGCTGATAAGCAGATGAAGACATATAATGGGGGTTGGGAGGGGTTAGGGTTAGGGTTAGTGTTAGGTTTAGGGTTAGGGATAAGGAGGGTGGTAAGAATGGAGGAAGGAAGGACTCTATAGAGGGTGGGAGGGGTGTGGGGGAAGGGAAAAAAGTAACAGAATGAATCAAACAACATTACCCTATGTAAATTTATGGATTACACAAATGGTATGCCTTTTACGCCATACAGACAGAGAAACAACATGTATCCCATTTGTTTACAATAAAAGAAAAGATATATATATATATATATATTATATATATATATATAAATTTTATAGATGAAAAAAAAAAGGAAAGAAGGAAAGAAACACACAAATTGTTTGTAAACTGTATTTTTTATCTCAATAAAGGCCTAAAATTATTCTTTGAAATACTATTGGTTTGAGTTTTTACATTGTATTGATTAAGAACATCTGCTTTAGAGCCTGGTATATGGGTTTGGATCCCAGTTTCTCCACATGTGAACTCTCAGTCCCTTGGTAAATCATTAAATCTCTTTGTAAATGTTGTCCCACCTGTAAAGCAGGGACAGTAATAGTTCTAAATCATTGAATTGTGGGAAATAATGAATATAACATTCCACACTTAACAAGGACTGGATAAAGTTATAGGAAATAGCTCTTTAGTAGAGGAAAATGGGTACATATTGTCAATTTCATATATATAATCTCAAACTAATGGACTGATTTTCTTGTTAATGTTATTACTACTGATAAATCAGTAGAGCAATTTGTTAAGACATAAGTATTAAAGAAACAATGATTATCCATTTTATCATGACCCACTCCTTAGTGAAATTGGTGAAAATTATTTTTCAAAAAATTGAAACCTCTGGAAATGGTTCTAAGTATAAATATCTCCCAAATGAGATATGTATTCAAGAAAATCTACAAATCCATAAGAAACATGAGAGTCTGTGAAGTTTAAATTGTTAAATGGGTTAAGGAACTGAGCAGACACTTCTCAGAAGAAGATATACAATTGATCAACAAATATATGACAAAATGTTCAACATCTCTAGAAATTAGAGAAATGCAAATCAAAACTACTCTAATATTTTAACTTATTCCAGTCAGAAAGGCAATTATCAAGAATAGAAGCAAAAATACATATTGGTGAGGATTTCAGGGAAAAGGTACACTCATACATTGCTTGTGGGAGTGCAAATTGGTGCAACCCATCTGGAAAGCAGTACAGAGATTTCTTAGGAAACTTGGAATAAAACAACCATTTGACCCAGCTATCCCACTCCTAAGTCTATACTCAAAGGATTTTAAATCAGTCACATCAATGATGTGACACAACCACATCATGTTTATAGCAGTTAAATTCACAATAGCTATACTGTGGAACCAACAAAGATTCCCTTTGATAGATGAACGGATAAAGAGGCTATGGTATATATACACAATGGAATATTAATCAGCTTTAACAAAGAATGAAATTATGGTATTTGCTGGTAAATGGATGGAGATGGAGAATATCATGCTAAGTGAAATAAGCCAATCCCAAAAAACAAACACCAAATGTTTTCTCTGATACGTGGATGCTGATACATAATGTGGGAAAAGAGGGAAGAATGGAAGAACTTTGGATTGTGCAGAGGGGAGTGAGTGGGGAGGGGAATTGGGGATGGAAAAGATGGTGAAATGAGACTAACATTATTACCTTATATATATGTATGATTGCATGAATAGTGTGAATCCACATCATGTATAACCAGAGAAATAAAAAGTTGTCCTCCAGTTTTGCTCAGTGAGTTAAAATGCATTCTGCTGTAATATATAACTAATTGGAACAAAAAAATAAATCCTCTGGAAATGGTTCTAAATATAAATAACTCCAAACGAGACATCTATTCAAGAAAACCTAAAAGATTCAATAAGAATGATGAATGTTTGTGAAGTCTAAATCAAATTAAATCAAGGCTGCTTTCTGTTCATCCTCCCAGTTCAGTCAGGCAGTGACCCCACTGCAGAATGCTTGTGCAGAGACATGATGGGCTGAAAACTTTCACCCAAGAGGGCTGCCTGTTGCTTCATCCATGTTAAAATGAAAACAGCACAGGATGAAGGCACTTTTTCCTTACCAGTCTCTGCTTGTGGACTGGAGACTGGTTGGGCACTGTGAGAGCATGAGGCCTCCAAACTGCCCTTGAGGTGATGGTTCCATATTTAGAGGTGCAAGCTTGGGTTTGTGTGGCAGAGTGGGAGATTGTCCCCATGCCCATCTCTGGAGACTTGGGCTCAGGGGTTTCCCCTGAATGTAGCCCTCCTGAGGTCAGAACAAAAATCCTACACTGGCTTTAGAAACCACCCTTCAAAGTAGTTAGAATTTGAATTGTTAATGAAGCAAGATTTACCTCAGGGAATTATTGGAAACAATAGAGTAGTCAGCAGGCAATTAGTAGAATTTGATAACTGGTCAAAGTCAAAGAAAGGCAGCTCACTCTGCCTAAAATCTGTCACCCTAGGTTGTCTGTGGGCATGATTAAAATTATCTCTCCTGAGAAGCAACACCAGAGGCTTCCTGTTAGGGGAAAAAAAAAAAACAAAACTTCACTGAATATTTTACCAGCCACCAAGTAATTAAGCAAACAATAAGCTCCACAGTGACTGGGTAACAACACCCAGAATCGCTACATTTTATTTTCTGAATTATCCAATTTCCAAAAGAAAACTGAAGCAGACAAAGAAGTAGGAAAATACCATCTGGAATCTGAAAACAAAGCAGGCTACAGAATGCATTCTATTGTCATGTATAAATAATTAGAACAAATAATTTTTAAAAAATAAACCCACTCAACCATCTTTTATGCATGATGGTGGTTTGTGAGAATTCTCTGGATAATATAGATCTTTGAATAATGGTGTCTACACTTTTTATTTTGACCTGAATTGGTAGCTTTCATTATTTAATAAACAGTTAGCACTTAAAAAAATAAAAAGAAAAGATGAAAAAAGAAAAGTGCTTGTGACAATGACCTAAAGTCAGATTCTTTAAGAAAGACCTCAAAGTAGTCAATAAATCATGTTCCTTAATGAGGTAAAGGAGCACAAAATATTTCATTAAATAGAGAATATCAACAAAGAAACAAATTATAAAAAAGAACCAAATGGAAATTTTGGAGTTGAAAAGTATGATAATTAAAAATAAAAACAAATCCATTAGAGAAACTAAACAGTTGATTTGAATTTGCAGAAGAAAGAATAAGCAAACTTCAAAATATATGAGTAGAGATTATGTTGAAAAGACCCCTGTCCCACCAGCTCAGGCCTATTTTTAAGAGAAAAAGAAAAATTATTAATGGGGCATGTTAAAGGAATTTATCTGAAGATTTAGCTAAGAAAGAGGCAGGATAATTGGGAAAGTCGGAGCATGTCTGAACTAACAGGAGCTGATAAGCAGGAACTATAAAACTGTCCTGTAAAACTTCTGATACCAGATTCCTGACCAAGGACAGAGTAAATAGGATGAGATTACAAAGGACTGTAAATGAAAAAGTAAAATTATGGCTTGTGAAGCATGTTATCCTAAGTTCTGAGCCGCTCTGACCCCCCCCAGGAAGGTTATCCTTAACAAGGTTCCTTCTCGGGCCTTCACAGATAAAATGAAAGAAGTCTGTGTTTATACATTCTTTACCATTTTCACGACCCGTGCTGCGGGCAATTAGGGAAAAACCTGTGTTTATGCAGGTGCGGAAGTGCGAGGCTGCGGCAATTTGGGGAAGCCTGTGTCTCTGTCTGTGTCTCTATCTATCATCCCCCCTCTCCAGTTAAAGTAAATTTATGGCTTTTCCAAGGATGTCTAAATGCTGGATTCAAAATAACCAATAAGAAATCTGTTGCTTACCGCACGTGAAACCTGCCCCTTTACCCTATAAAAAACCTGTACCCCAAAGTCCGGTGTGCCACTTCACCGAAGCTCCGGCTGAGGTTTTGCTGCGCACCCGCAGGCACCTGTGTACCTAATAAATAGCCTCTTGCTTTTGCAGCCAGTGTTCGCGTGATTTTCCTTGGACAGGGGGACGGAGGGTCTTTCATTTGGAGGTTCCACTGAGATTTGTGTTCTTGCTGCCCCGAATCCCTGCCCGAGGAAATTCTGGAAGAACTACTGGGAGGTAAACTGGCCAGCTCGAGCTTGTTGTCGTGTTTGTTTCGTGTTTCGTGTTTGTTTCTACGTCACTTGAGCACAGCGTTTGTACGATCACACGTGGTCACTTTGTACTTTGGGCAGCCCGAGAAGCTCAGACTTCTCCCCTGCCACCCTGGGAGACGTCCTAGGGGTTTTGGTGCCCGATTCGTCGGGACTTGTTTGGTGCCTGATTCGTCGGGACTTGTTTGGTGCCCGATTCGTCGGGACTTGTTTGGTGCTCGATTCGTTGGGACTTGTTTTTGGCCGGAGGGGCTTGCACTCTCCGAAATTTGATTTCTTCAGTCTGTGCCGAAGACACGCAGCGTTTGTAATCTGTTGTCTGGTCTGTGTTTTCTTGTGTCCTGTGCCTGTTTCTTAAATTCCTTTTTTTACCAGCGAGACTGAAATGGGGCAATCCATGGTAACCCCCCTGAGTCTCACCCTCGACCATTGGCAAGACGTCCAGAACTGTGCCGGCAACTTGGGTCGAGGTCAAAAAGAAGAAGTGAGTAACCCTCTGCACTCTGAATGGCCAACCTTCAATGTAGGCTGGCCCAAAGAAGGGTCTTTGCGACTCTGTCGCATTTGAGTGACTCTCACATCTGAGCAGCTTTTGTGCTGCATTCTGGCGACTTGTCGCTTCTGGTTAACTCTTGGCCCCATTTGGGCATTGTGTTGCACCTGGGCAACTCTTTGATATAATTGGAAATTGTTTGTTTTTATTGACAAAGTACCAGCTAGCCAATTTTTGATTTAGCGCGCTACGTGTCTGTCTGTTTGTGTATTGTACTATATGGTCTTTACTCTTGCCTTCTATTAAATTCTTCATTGTGTTAATCCAATCTTAGGCTTAGGGATACTCATTGCAGGGTACTTTGCAGTCCTTCTCCTTGTTCCTGAGAGATTTATTTACTCCAATCCCCCTAGGCAGAGAGCTCAGCAGCTCCATTCCTCAAAAGTAGTAAGAAATAATGTTTTGTTATTTTCTGCATTCAAACCTAACCTGATTTCTCAACCAGGAAAAAAAGGGTTAAAAAGTCCTGGGTAATCCCCCCTCCCCTCTGCCTGGCCTTGCCAAAGCCTGCATTGGAATGTAAACTGCAGCAGTCTCAGCGGGAAGGGGGGGGTAACCTGAAGAAAAGAAAAAAAAAGGTGTCCGTTTTAAACTTCTACACAGAACTAACTTATTCTCTAGGATTCTTGTTTTGTTTTGTTTTTCTTTAATGCTGTATCTTTGAGCTCACAATTTTGATCCTACAGACCTAGGTTAATGATTTTTGATCAGTTCTTTTTATCCAACTCGAGTTATTTTTAAACATCTGCTACATTGCAATGGAGATGAATATTACAAGGCCTTTAGTTTTGTGTTAAATATAAGCGCGCATAAAAAATAAATTTTTTAAAATGGATCCAAATACTTTTAATTCACGTGATTTAAAGGTTCAATTCAAATTGGGTAAACTAATGAAAGTAAAATGTCTTTGAAAATAACTCACAAGTCTCTAGGTGGTCAAGCAAATAAAATATTGATGTTAATAAAATGTCTAATATCAATTGTTTCTAGGACTTTTCTTCAACAGGAAAGAGACAGCAAATACTGTTCAGGACACTTGACTGCTTTCTTGGTTTTTACAGAATAAGTGAATTAGAGTTAACATGTATGGGATTACTCAAATGTGTATGTTGGTGACATTTGATTAATTTACAAAATTAAAATGCTCATTGTTAAATAACATCAAGTACTCTTAACCCCTCAAATTCCATGGGGCATCATACTTAAACATTATTGGTGTTTTCATAGGTTGGTAAATAAAAGGGTTTAAACTTGCTTTGTGTCATCATTAAACTAAAAACAAGGTTATTAAGAGTTATGTCCTAACAAGTGGAATTCTATATACAAAGGGTTCCAAAAGTTTCAACTGTGTTTCAATTAGAGTACTATAAACAACAAAATATTTAATCTTATTAAAATAGAGCAATTTATCTAAGTTCAGAAATTTCATAAGAGTTGTTTCAGAATGTGAACAAAAAGGGGTCAACAAATAGGAAAGAGAAAATAAAAGGTTCTGGGTTTGAAAATATATTTAATAAAAAAAATGTTTCTGGGTAACAAAGTGCCTGTGTGATGGAATACATGAGGGTCTAAGTGCTAAGAAAGTCTGTGTGTAAGTAAAGGGCAAGTTTCAACAAGTCTGTGTGTAACTAAATTGGTTGTATGTATGTTAAACAGCTAAAGCTATTTAAGGTTTTTCCTAAGGTGAAAATACTAATGTTCTGATATAAACCAAAGTTTAATCTACATGGTAAAATGACATGGTAAAATGGCAAGGATTTCTTAGAAACACTAATTTACTCTTAACTTTGTGTCTATTAAGTTTTTTTTTTTAGAAAAATTCGTCTAAAAATTGGGGGTTGTAGAGGAAAAGCGGGGTGGGAGGGGTGGGGGGGAGGGGGGGAGGGGAAAAATATAATAAACATCATTACCCTATGTAAACGTAAAAAAAAAAAATAGAAAAAAAAAATTGGGGTGTATACAATTATGGTTAAACAACTGTTAAGAGTATTGTACTATGTTACAGAGTCTAAATTTTTCGTTAAAAACTAAATTTGGTAAGAAAAAAGTGTCAAGGTAATTGTGAAATTGTTTCTAGTTGTATATTAAATGTGTTCATATTTTCCAGGTATACAAGTTTTTAAAGCAGGAAATTTATCAAGCTGCTATTCTCCAGATTAAACTTGTCTGTAATGGTAATCTTAAACTTATAAAGAGTAAATTTTAATTGGGGATTTATTTCTATCATTTAATGTTCTATTATGGGACATATTATCAGTAAGGTATATGCAAAATGGGTTACTTATTTCACTGAGATAAAAATTTAAATGTAAATATATATCTAAGAGTTAGTGACAGCCTGATTTGTTTAAAGGTTCATATTGTAGAAGGGTAAAAGCATTTTGCTACACAAGAGAAAAGCTAAAAGCTCTCTCAGCCTCTCTTTGATTGATTCCTGTTTTGGATATAATGTTAGACTGTGTTAACTAATGTTCATATGGACTCAGAAATCAATATATATAAACTTCTTAAAATGACATTTAAGAAAGAGTATAATGCATTATAACAAAAATGGGACAACAATGACTGAGATTGGGGTCCCTGACTTCATGACTGTAGCATGCCTGGTGCCTGAAAGTGTTCCTGTGTAGGAGCACAAGATGCCTAACTGCTGTGGCAGTAACCTCCCTGGGGAGGCTCTGTACAGGAGTCCTATCAGCTCTTACATTGATATCAGGCACACAGCTCTTGGGCAGAAAGAAATTGTTTTGCTAGATAACCAGTTTCATCAGTTCCCTTCTCTAGTTCCTGCCCACCTTACAGTAACTTTGGACAGTGGACTTCTTTGAGAGCTACACAGAGTTCCTAACATTGCACTTTGCAGTTGTGGGAAAAAGTTATGTAGATGGTCTAGTCTCTGTAACTCTCCTGAAAACAAAGAATAATGCTTACATAGTCTTCAACTTAATAATAAGACATGTATAAATGTTGCTAACATAACTCTTTAGATCTACATTTCCATCAGAGAACAGAGCTCCATCTGATCTCAGCTTAATCTTCAAAATCTGTGTTTATAAACCTTTATTTTCTAATACTCCTTTGACCCTCACTGAACTTGGAAATTTGGTCATGCTGGTCATGGCAAAAGGGGCAAAAATTAGTTGTAGGATTAGAACACTTAAAATCTGTAAAGAGTCACGCCTTACCTGAGATAAGGCTCTGCCTCCCACCTTACTGCATGTTAGAGTGACTCCAAAATAAGTCAGACTTCAGCTTATTTAAAGTTATAATCAAAAGATTGGTTTTTGTTGTAAAATTACTATGATCTCAAATAGGGAATATAATGTGGTTCTCAGTCAAAATTCAAGATAGCTCTTATACAAGCAGAATATGTTTTTACTCTTGCTAATTTCATTTTGTGAAACTGTTACCTATTAATGTTTTGCAGAAGTAGCTGCTTCAAGAACACGCAACCTAGGTAACTTGTGATAATAAGCCATCACCTAACAGATAGTGGTAACAGATACCAGAACAGATAGTGGTAACTTCCAGAACTAATGCAGACTCCAGTTAGATAAAAGGGTAAATAACTGTAAAGTTATGGACATTAAAGTTAAAGCCCAGTACTCTTACTTTATGACTGGTGAAACTGGCTTGCTGGATTATTAAGATCAAACTTAGAGATTGGAATTAAATACAGAAGGCAAGATAGGCCAGTATTTGGATCTTTTGTCCTCAGTCAGCCTGAACCCACGAACAAGAGAACTTCTCTAAGGAGCTTTGCAACTCTGTGTCACACAACCTCCTGATCAAGGAGATTGTTGAGACTAGAGGATGAGAATCGCTCAGTGCATCTGCTGCAGAGGAGGGTCATGGAAAAAGGGAGACACCCCTTAATGATTCCAAAGGAAGTCACCTCATCAAGGAGACCCTGCCTAACCAATGGCACTGGTGGAGCTAAGAAGCTGCTCTTAAGTTCTCTACAAGTGGCCCCTGTGGGAACTCAACTGACTCTTTAACAAGACAGGAACCAGGTCAATTTGACCAACTTGATGTTAGACACCCAGCAAAACAGTTAAAACCAAAATATAACCATTCTTGGGCATTTAAAAGAAATAATAGTTAAATGTAACTTAAGATGTACACTTGTATTAGCCCACTAGAATAAAAACTGGAAGCTACAAATGAAAGAAAGATTCTTCAGCAAATGTGCCTGATAACTATCAAGAGAAACTGCCAGAGTCAGAAGTTTTAGTCAGTTTAAGGCCTGCAGACCTTCCTAAGCTACACAGGTAGACTTAATCTATGTTTGCTCGTATGATTACCTAGCCCTAAGTAACAGAAGTATAGAGCTCTCTACTAAACACAGGTTATACCAATAAAGGGATATTTTACAAAAATCAGATGACATTAAGTAGCTTAACTATATTTTTTGGGACATCTATGACATTAAGAGTTAAATGTTGTGTTTACATTCCTGATAACCTGGACAATGTTAAAGTTCCCAAATAAAGGCCTTGTCCTCTCCAGCCTTTGCTAGGCCTAGTTATGGGAACAATTTCTCAGTTCTTCCACCTACTGGTGAGAGATTGACTTCTGTCATTTTCATGATACTCAGTGGCATGTTCCAGATGCTGCAACATTTACTTTGTACTAATTTCATTTCAGTACTCATGTCTTTTTGTTCTTCTATCATAGAAGCACCCACCCCCAGATGACTTTACAACCTGCTCTTCCCCAACCAGACTTCTACCTTGGACCCCTCGATTGACCCGATTTTTAAAAAAGGAACTCCAAACTGCTTGCCCCTCACTGCCCCCTTTCAGCTTCGAAGCAGCCAGAATGACCGACGCCCCCTTCTCCTTAAAGCAGTTGGGAGTTCCTATAGCTAAAGGGGGGAGAGAACTGAAGAACAAAAGAGACTTTAACCTATAAAAGATGTAGGGTGCGCTCACTTCTTGGGACTTTTAGAATATCAGCCATGGCCCCCTTCTCCCTGCCGGGAGAAGTCTGTATTATTCCCTTTAAACAATCCAAACTATGGTCCTTACTCAACAGTACCAAATGATTAAGCAAACTGATAACCGAGGCAGGATGGACAAATGGATATAGGATTCTATCCACGATAAAGAAAAAGGGGGGAATGAAAGGCCCCAGCTCCATGCCTTGAACCCTGAGTCGGGGCTAAGCCCCGCTCCCATCCTTGACGGATAAGGTCTCCAGGCAACCGCACATTCCTGGGGAAAATATCTCTTAACAACCTTGGTAAGCACAGGGGCCCAGCAGTCCTGTTTGTCTTTGAGACAGTTAGCAGCACAGATACCACCATGCTCTCAACAGCACGCCCCGCCCGGAGACCGTTACACTGATAGGCAGGAACCATAAAGATGTCAAGCAAAAATTTCCAGGAACATAGTACGAAAAACGACCTTACCCTTTAGGTGACCCATGTGCTGGATTCAAAATAGCCAATAAGATATCTGTTGCTCACTGCGCATGTGAAACCTGCCCCTTCACCCTATAAAAACCCTGTGCCCCAAAGCCCGGTGTGCCAGTTCACCGAAGCTCCGGCTGAGGTTTTGCTGAGCACCCGCAGGCGCCTGTGTATCAATAAACAGCCTCTTGCTATTGCAGCCAGTGTCTTCGCACGATCTTCCTTGGACAGGGGGACGGAGGGTCTTGCAACATTCCTTGTTGATTATTGTAGTAGTGTAGTTTCACAATGTACATGAATATCAGGTAATGAGAAGTGCTCCTTTTGCTCTTATAAGTGAAAAATTTCCTGGCTAAAATTATATAATTTTGTGCATGAATTTTAGAACTTTATGGTTTCTTATTTCATGGAAAGTAAACCATGTTGATTTTTTCTTTATTATTGCACTATAGTTATACCTGATATTTGGGTTCATTTTGACATAATCATATAAGCATAGAATATCATTTGCTCTACTTTATTACCCAGTAGTTTCTCTTTCCCTCTCCTCCTACTTTCTCCTCTCTTCCATTTATTTACAGTTTTATACATTACTGCTTTATAGATACACATAAAAGTAGAAATTACTGTGATATATTCATATAGGCACATAGTAATTTTAATGACTATATTGTAGGTAAATTTAGGGGAACATTATCTTCCTTGTAATGCATTTTATCGTCTACACATGGGATATGTAAATGAGTGTTTAATGTGCTTCTGATATTTATTTTCTGATAAGTTCTATGTATGTTCTTTCTAAACATGTATACATGTGAAATAGAACATGCATATTGCACACATAAAATTTAAGCATGGTATTTTATACTATTTCTTAAACTGAATATACTATAATTAAAAATTGGACTTCTAGTAACAATTTTTCCCACAGACAATTATTTATCTCTTCCAAAATTTACAATCACTTGAACCATGCCCCTGGGACTGTATGGTTGGTGTTTGGATGAGTACTGTTGTTTTCTTACCTGTTATGATGGTCACATATGCTTTAATTTTAGGAAGACTCTGTGACAGTGAGCATCATATATCTTCAGTAACAAAAGTTTCCACAAATACTAATAAATTCCTTGAGTTTATGAATATTCATGTGTTTTATATCATAATCAATATTATTTTGTCTGTGATGGAATTTTATGTTTTTTCTAAATATTTTTAATATTCCTTTATATTTTGAATTTTTTATAATCATTGAAGATTTAGATATAGATATCCCCTGTATTAATTGGCAGTTCAAGACATTTACCTGCATTTATTTTGTGGTTTCTGTCTTCCAAGAAAATGTATCCAAAAAGGCAAATAGAATTGGATTTCAAGAAAAAAAAAAGGTTTTGAATTTAATTAATAAAAAAATTACATTTTTATTCCCCTGAGTTTGTATTGTAGCTATTTTGTATGTTTTGTATTTGGAGGTTATTTCAATTAAAATTCTAGGGCTTATCTTTTAAAAATTCTAATAGGAAATAAAAATACAGAAAATCTCACTTCCCTATGGCTGCTGGAAAATCAATATATTTCCTCAATATCATTTGTTAAGTAAATTGCTGAATGACACATTCACAAAAACATCCACTCCTTACTGGAAGATTTTTTGTAAAGTTTTTGACAGTGAATCATGCATTGTCTTATCTGGATTTTGGACTTTAATACAAAATCATACAAGATAAGATTTGGCATTCCAAGAAATATGCATTATAATCTATTGTTTTCTGAATGATATGTTGTAGAGATAGCAGCAAATGGACATTTATTTTTAGAAATAGTTACATATATTTTCTTTAAAATTTATGAGGCTTTTAGATATATTTCTCTTCTTAGTCATACTCATACTCTGGACCTGTGATGTGCTACTTTGCACCCTGTAATCTCCATGCACTTACCTCATAAGGAATCTAGGTTGATAGCTCAGTTTTTGAAGAGTTGCTTAACATGAAAGTAGGAAAGAACATTTGTGTTGGTCCTGGGATGTCTTCTCTAGGTACTCTCTTCAAAATGGAATGAAAGTATTCCTTCACAAACATCGTCTGTATCAGGAGCAAATCAGCCTTTTAGGAGTTCTGAAGGGATTTCAAATAGTTCTGTCTCTGGGTAGTTCTTTTTGTGCAACTGAGTTGCCATTTAATATTCAGAAACCTGTGTTTACTCATCTCTATAATGGGAAATAATTTTAGAGAACACAGATGGAAAATGCTTTTCATGAAGGCTAGTAATACATGTATGTGCTTAGACCATGACTGACAAACCACCTGGAAAACACTGCAGATACTAATTGTTTAATCATTATTTGCCACTCACATAAGATTTCTTTTCAAAATTTGTAATAACCATTTCGCTGTAGGCATCAATGTTATTCACATTCCCAACAAAAAAGGTTGAATCTTCCTTGTCTGAATTCCAAATTTCAATTCACTGGTGGTTCAAGGTGGTACAACTAATTGTGTTTTCTTGCACTGCTTTTACTTTGTGTTCCCAATAAAATTGTTGTCTGCTTCATGCCTCTATCAGCTATGTTTAGAAAATGACATAGAAACCTGTATTTTTTGCTGATTTGTACATGAGGGTTCAGATTACATCTGGCTGGTGTCATTCCTTGTTATAATCTGAACCAGGATTTCCTCAGGTCCTAGAAAAGGAGCCCCATAAGCAGTCAGGTATATAAAAAGTTATGTTTATATGGAATATATGTGCTTATTCTATAGTGCACAAAGGTTCAGGCAATTCTCTTACCTGCTTTTCTTTCAGGTGAGTAATATAATTCCTTATATGTATTTTTTCTCAGGTTCAAAAAACTGGAGAGACACTACCTTGAATGAAAGCAGGGAACTTTAAGCAGAAAGTTTTCAGAGGTAGGTTTTCTCCCTCCAAAGGTTGGCCATGGTCCATTCCATTCCAGATACCAGAAAAAAAGCAAAATATATTAAAATTATACACACACACACAAACCCTTAGAAATCCTGCTTTTATTTAATAAGTGCCACTAACCAATTTCTAAAATAATAAGAAAAGTTGTATGAGTCATGTGGTGTGCAGGTGTTTGGGTTATTAAATTAGACACAATTTTTTTTGTACTGGGATTGAACCCAGGGGCATTCAACAACTGAGCCACATTCCCAGCACTTCTTAAAATTTTATTTAGTGACCGTTTATTGCTAAGTTGCTGACACTGGCTTTGAATTTGCAATCTACTACCTGAGACTTACAAGCTGCTGGGATTATAGGTGTGTGCCATCATGTGTGGCAACAAAATTCATCTTGATTCCAAATTCACTTGCTCATTTAGGGGTTTTCACCATTGGAAGAAAATTTTCATAGACTGGCAATTAGGTCTAAGACCAGATTGCAAAATAAGAAGTTAGTCTTTAATCCTGAATCCACACTGGCCACTCAAGTGGGGCATATGTCAGCAGTAGGCTGTCATGTTTTTGCAGAATATTTTCAGTCACTATCAGAAGTCCTATCTGAGCATACATATGCTAGCATTCCAGCACATTCCCAGATTGTGTGGTGGATTGTGGAGATCATCAGAATGACAAGTCCATGAATTGTTTTCCTGCATGAGGAGGGTTGTGATCTGTATTCTGTATATTTCTCAGTTCTTCCTTCTTCCTGAGCTCATTCTTCTGTTTTGGTGTGATGGTGATAATGTGATTTGAACCCTAGGACCTTTACCACTAAGCTACATTCCTGGTACTTTTTATTTTTAATTTGAAACAGATGCTGAGTCTGGCCTTAAACTTGTGCCCAGACTCATGTGTTGCTATGATTACAGGTGTGTGCCACCAGGGTTAGATCCTCCTGAATGTTCTAAATGTATGATAAGCAAAATGTGAAATTCAGAACCCTGCCTCACAGCTTAAATCTTAATATATATATAAACAAAATCCTGAAATTCCAGCTCCCTATTCATATTTTCAATGACAACTTCCCCTATCCTCAATATTATCGGTTATTTTCCCATATTACATTTCAAATGAGCACATTCTTCTTCTTATTATTATTAATATTATTATCAAGAACTAGATAGAACTTTTTAAAGAATTTGTTTTCTGCCTGGGTACAATGACAAATGCATAAAATCCCAGAGAATCAGGTGGCTAAGGCATAAAGATTGTAATTCCAAGGTCAACATCAGAAATTTAGGTTGAGCATAGGCAACTTAGAAAAGCCTGTATCAATTTTTAAAACACAGACTGGGCATGTAGCTCATATTTAACATGCCCCTGTGTTATATCCCCAGTACCATAGAAAAAGACAAAAGCAAACACTTTTGTTATTGTTACTAAAATGAAATTTTTTCACCTGAAAGAAATGTAGAGAAAAATCACTTGAACTTTGTAAAACTATGTGCTTGCATCCTCCTTTTGTCTCTCCAAGGCCAGATACCTTGTCAAAATGTCCTTGTGTTGAGAGTCCCCCTGGTGGAAATTACATGAGAAAATTCTCCTTCCCTTTCTTATATTTTCCTGGTAACTGTGTTTCAGAACTATCTGATATGAGGATCCCACAACTGGCACATCTAATGTCTCTTGAGAGTCTAGTGAATATCAGTACTTGGGTCTTGTTACATAGCAGACTTAATTTAGGGGGTATACATTTTCAGGGAAGCAGCTGAGTGCCCTAAAGCTGGAAGAAATCTCCTGGGGTATGCTTCTTCCAAATGCACTTAAGTTGTTTTCTGACCTTGGTTACTATAAATATTTTACATTGAGGATGAGAATGCAACCATTTATTTAACATACTGGTTTCAAACACTTTGGAAATGCACCCAGAATTATTGCTATTTTGTTACTTTTAAAGAAATTTCAACTTTCAAGACTTTTTAAAAATTGATTTTACTAAATTCATTTGTAGAAGTTTAATGTGTTTCTTTCTTCCATATCCATATAATTGGGGTACTTGTGATTCTTCCAATTTTTTTTTTACAATAAAGATACCTTTTAATAATTGCCTGTGCATTTATTTATGAGGTCTTTATTTCTTTTTTAAAACTGTTTTTCTAAATTTAATTTTATTGTAAAAAAATGGGATACATGTTGTTTCTGTTTGAAGTACATGATGTAAAGGCATACCATTATTTTTTCATTCTGTTCTCCCCCCACACCTCCCACCCCTCTTTTCCCTCTATAGAGTCCCTCTTCCTCCATCTTGCCCCCAAACCCCATTATGTGTCATCATCTGCTTATCAGCGAGATCATTCTGTTTTTTTGAGATTGGCTTATCTCACATAGCATGATATTCTCCAATTTCATCCATTTTCCTGCAAATGTCATGATTTTATTATTCTTTATGGCTGAATAATATTCCATTGTATATAATATTATATATATATATATATATATTATCTATCATAGTTTCTTTATCCATTCATCAACTGAAGGACATCTAGGTTGGTTCCACAACTGGTATTGTGAATTGAGCAGCTATGAACATTGATGTGGTGCATCTATGTAGTATGCTGATTTTAAGTCCTTTGGGTATAGGCCAAGGAATGGGATAGTGGGTCCAATGATGGTTCCATTCCAAGCTCTCTGAGGAATCTCCACACTGCTTTCCAGAGTGGCTGCACTAATTTGCAACCCCACCAGCAATGTATGAGTGTACCTTTTCCCCACATCCTCGCCAACACCTGTTGTTGCTTGTATTCTTGATAATTGCCATTCTAATTGGGGTGAGATGGAATCTTAGGGTGGTTTTGATTTGTATTTCTCTTATTACTAAAGATGTTGAACATATTTTCATATATCTGTTGATTGCTTGTAGATCTTCTTCTGTGAAGTGTCTGTTCATTTCCTTAGCCCATTTGTTGTTTGAGTTATTTGTATTCTTGGTGTAGAGTTTTTTGAGTTCTTTATAGATTTTGGAAATTAGTGCTCTATCTGAATTATGACTGGCAAAGATTTTCTCCCACTATGTAGGTTCTCTCATCATATTGCTGTATTTTCCTTTGCTGAGAGAAAGCTTTTTAATCTGAATCTATTACAGTTATTGATTCTTGCTTTTATTTCTTGTGCTATGGGAGTCCTTTTAAGGAAGTCTGATCCTAAGCCAACAAGTTGAAGGTTTGGACCTATTTTTCTTCTCTAAGATGCAGGGTCTCTGGTCTGATTCTGAGGTCCTTGATACATTTTGAGCTGAGTTTTGTGTAGGGTGAGAGATAGGGGTTTAATTTCATTCTGTTGCATATGGTTTTCCAGTTTTTCCAGCACCATTTGTTGAAGAGGCTATCTTTTCTCCATTGCATATTTTTGGTCCCTTTGTCTAGTATGAGATAATTGTATTTATTTGGGTTTGTGTCCATGTCCTCTATTCTGTACCATTGATTTACCTGTCTATTTTAGTACCAATACCATGCCGTTTTTGTTACTATTGCTTTGTAATAGAGTTGAAGATCTGGTATTGCGATACCCCCTGCTTTTCTCTTTCTACTGAGGATTGCTTTAGTTATTCTGGGTTTTTTATTCTTCCACATGAATTTCATAATTGCTTGCTCTATTTCTGTAAGGTACATCATTGGGTTTTTAATTGGAATTGTATTTAATCTGATTAGAACTTTAGGTAGTATGGCCATTTTGACAACATTAATTCTTCCTATCCAAGAACATGGGAGATCTTTCCATCTTCTAAGGTCTTCCTCAATTTCTTTCTTCAATGTTTATAGTTTTCATTGTAGAGATCTTTTACCTCTTCGTTTAGATTGATTCACAAATTTTTTTTTGAGGCTCTTGCAAATGGAGTTGTTTTCCTCATTTCCCTTTCAGCTGTTTTGTTGCTTGCATATAAAAATGCTTTAGATTTATATGTGTTGATTTTATATTCTACTATTTTGCTGAATTTATTGATGAGGTTTAGAAATTTTCTGCAGGAGTTTTGGATCCTCTAAATATAGAATCATGTTATCAGCAAATAATGACAGCTTATGCTCCTCTTTTCCTATTCGTATCCCTTTAATTTCTTTGGTCTGTCTAATTGCTCTGGCTAGTATTTCAAGAACTATGTTGAATAGAAGTGGTGAAAGGACATACCTGTCTTGTTCCCATTTTTAAAGGGAATGCTTTCAGTTTTTCTCCATTAAGAATGATTCTGGCCATGGGCTTAGCATAAATAGCCTTTATAATGTTCAGGTATGTTCCTACTTTTCCTCTTTTTTCTAATGTTTTCAACATAAAGTGGTGCTATATTTTGTCAAACACTTATTCTGCATTAATTGAAATAACCATATGATTCTTATCTTTAAGTCTATTGACATGATGGATTACGTTAATTGATTTACGGATGTTAAACTATCCTTGCATTCCAGGGATGAAACCCACTTGATCATGGTGCACAATTTTCTTAATGTTTTTGGATACGGTTTGCCAGTATTTTGTTAAGGATCTTACATTTATATTCATCAAGGATATTGGTCTAAAATATTCCGTCCTTGATGTGCTTTTGCCTGGTTTGGGTGTGAGGGTGATATTAGCTTCATTGAATGAGTTTGGTAGGGTGCCTTCCTTTTCTATTTCCTGGAATATTTTGAGAAGTATTGGAAGGAGTTCTGCTTTGAAAGTCTTGTAGCACTCGACTGAGAATCCATCTTGTCCTGGGCTTTTCTTGGATGGTACGTTTTTAATGTCTTCTTCTATTTCATTGCTTGATATTGATCTGTTTAGATTTATGTCCTTCTGGTTCACTTCCAGAGAAGCATATGTCTCTAGAAATTTTTCAGTGTCTTTAGTCGTTTCTATTTTGTTGGCATACAGATTTTCAAAGTATCTTCTCATTCTGTTATGTATCTCAGTGGTGTCATTTGTGATATTTCTTTTTCATCAAAAATTTTATTAATTTGAGTTTTCTCTCTTCTTCTCTTTGTTAGTGTGGCTAAGGGTTTGACTATGTTGTTTACTTTTTCAAAGAACCAACTTGTTTTGTCAATTTTTTGAATTTTGTTTCTTTTGTTTCAATTTCATTGACTTCAGCTCTGATTTTAATTATTTCCTGTCTTCTACTATTTTGCTGTTATTCTGTTCTTCTTTTTCTAAGACTTTGAGCTGTAATGTTAGGTCATTTCGTTGTTGACTTTTCTTTCTTTCCTTGAATACACTCCATGCAATGAATTTTCCTCTTAGTACTGCTTTCATAGTGTCCCAGAGATTTTGATATGTTGTATCACCATTCTCATTGACCCCTAAAAATTTTTTATCTCCTCCATGATGTTTTCTGTTATTTATGTTTTATTCAATAGAATATAATTTAGTCTCCAAGTGTTGGAGTAATTTCTGTTTTTTATTTTGCCATTGATTTCTACTCTCATTCCATTATGATCTGATAGAACACAAGGCAGTATTTGTTTTTTTTTTTTTTTTTTTTTTTTTTTTTTTTTTTTTTTTTTTTTTTTTTTGCATTTCCTAAGGGCTGCTTTATGGCATAACATATGGTCTATTTTTGAGAATGTTCGATGTGCTACTGAGAAGAAATTGAATCTGCTCATTGATGGGTGGAATATTATGTATATGTCTGTTAAGTCCTAGTTATTGATAGTGTTGTTGAGTTCTATGGTTTCTTTGTTTATTTTTTGTTTGGAAGATCTATCCACTGGTGACAGCAGTGTGTTAAAATCACATAGAACTATTTTGTTGTGGTCCCTTTGATTTCTGAAACTGAGAATTTGTTTGATGCACATGGTTGCACCATTGTTTGGGGAATAAAAACTTATGATCTTTATGTCTTTCTGATTTATGGTTCCCTTAAGCAGTATGAAATTTCCTTCTTTATCCCTTCTGACTAATTATGGCTTGAAGTCCACTTTATCTGATGTAAGGAAGGAAACCCCCACATTTTTACTGAGTCCATGTGTGTGGTAGATTTTTACTTATCCTTTCACCTTTAGTCTGTGGATGACTTTTTGTATGAGATGAGTCTCTTGCAGGCAGCATATTGTTGGGTCTTTCTTTTTAATCCATTCTGCCAGTCTTTGTCTTTTGATTGATGAGTTTAGGCCATTAACATTCAGGGTTATTTTTGAGATATGATTTGTATTCCCAGTCATTTGGGCTTATTTTTGGTTTTTAGTTTGGCTTGGTTTCTCCCTTGAGTGATTTTTCTCTAACGTAGTTCTTCCCTTTGCTGACCTATGTTGTTGTTTTTCATTTCCTCCTCATGGAATATTTTGTTGAGAACATTCTGTAACACAGGCTTTCTATTTGTAAATTCTTTTAACTGTTGTTTATCATGGAAGGATTTTATTTCATCTGCAAATATGAAGGTTGGTTTTGCTGGGTATAGGATTCTTGGTTGGCAACCATGTTCTTTCAGAGCTTGAAATATGTTGGTTCAGGCCCTTCTAGCTTTTAGAGTTGGGTTGAGAAGTCTGCTGCTGTCCATATTGGTTTCCCCCTATATGCAATCTGATGATTTTTTCTCGTGGCCTTCAAAACCCTATCTTTATTTTGAATGTTAGGCATTTTCATTATAATGTGCCTTGGTGTGGATCTGTTGTGATTTTGTGCATTTGGTGTTCTGTAAGCCTCTTGTATTTGATTTTCCATTTCATTCTTCAGGTTTCAGAAATTTTCTGATATTATTTCCTTAAATAGGTTGTTCATTCCTTTGGTTTATATCTCTGTGCCTTCCTCAATCCCAATAAATCTTAAATTTGGTCTTTTCATGATGTCCCATAATTATTGGAGATTCTTTTCATTATTTCTTACCATCTTCTCTGTGCAACTTTATTTTCAAGATTAAATATTTGGTCTTCATTGTCTGAGTTTCTGTCTTCCAAGTGGTCTAGTCTTTTGGTGATGCTTTCCATTGAGTTTTTTACTTGGTTTATTGTTTCCTTCATTTCAAGGATTTACATTTGTTTTTTTTTTTTTTTTCAGAATCTCTATCTTTCTGTTGAAATGATCTATTTCTTCCTGCAGTTGCTCTTTCAATGGCTTATTGGTACATTGCCTACATTTGCTCTCTTATATCATCCTTTGCTCCACAAATCATCTTAATCATGTATAATCTGAAGTCCTTTTCTGACATTTCTTATAACATACTGTCATTGGCTTCTATTAATATAGAATCTACATTTGTTTGGATCATTTTCTTCCCTTGATTTTTCATGTTGTTCATGTATCTTCCCCTCTAACATCACAGATCTGGGGCATTTCAGATTTCCCCCTATAGGCTTGTACTGGCCCTATAGTTTTCCAAAACCTTTTCTTTAAGGAGGAGATCATTATTAGTAGTGCCCAATTCAGACACTATGCAAACCTAGACCAAATAGTTCCTATGAGGAAATTAACAATATTGTCATAATAAACAAAATGAATTCAATTATTATCTTCAGTGTAACAGATTTGCATTAAGGTCTGCAGTTTTTAATGGAAGACAAATAGGATGTAGAGAGATGTAGGATGTGGCTGTTAATGGGATAAGAAAAGAATATACAGACGTTCTAGATAATAGAAAAGGTGAGTGTATAATCAAAGGATATTGGTTGTTAGCACGCAAAAAGTGAGAAAGAGACTCTGAGAGAACAGGTAAACACAAGGAAAAGAGAGTAAGACAAATAAAAAAATAAAAACTTAAAATTGTTCATTAGGGAGAAAAAAGAAAATCTACTGTATAATGGTCATAGTATTCAAACCTCCCAGGCTTCAGTGACCTGATGCATGAGAGGTACCTGATAATTAGCTTGAAGTCTCCATCAGACATCTCAGGATGTGATTTGCCCAACCTAAATATGGGAGCTATGGCTTCCAGGAGTATCCAAGATGGCCACTCTGGCTTCCAAATATGTTTTCAAATGGGGAGATGCAGCTTGGGGTGTGGATGTGGTCAGCTGGAGGTCCTGGGGGTGGGGCGTGGTTGGTCAGGCAGGAGTCCTGGAGGTCGGGTGTGTTTGGTATGGTTGAGGGATCCTGCAGGCAGAGTGTGATCATTCTGTTTGGGGTCCTGGTGATAGGGTGCAGTCAGTTGATCTGTGGGTCCTGGCAACAGGGAGCAGCCAGTGGAAATGAGTGCATGTGAGGCAGGGAGCGATTAGTTTGGCTGAGGGATCCTGGAGATGGGGCTCAGTCTGTCTGACCAGGGGTCCTACAGGGCCTGGCTGTTGTCTCAAAATGGTGGCAGCCATGTGTAATCAAACCTGCAGGTACTGTAACAGTGAACTTCCATGCAACAGCAGACAACTGGAGTTCCTCTAGTGGATGGTGATCAGTTTGCTGACTGTTGTCGGACGATCGAAAGGTGAACCTTGGTGATGGATAGATGTAAGGCAGGCGATGGACAGGCAAGAGGCAGGCAAATGGCAGATGATAGGTGCCTGACAGTGAGCAATCTGCACTCAAAAAGGTGTCCATAAGTTGGCAGACTGCAGGTGATCACAGTAGACAAATGGGGTAAATAGCAGGGGATCAATAAGCACCCAAAACTGCCTCACCAATAAACAGGTATCCTCTGCTTGAAACCGGAGTTATGGAGTGATAAAAAATGCAGACTCCCTCTAGTTCACCATCTTGGATCTCCAGGTCCTCCACTTCTTGATAGTAGCCATTCTAACAACTGTACTCAGGTCACAGAAGCTCTTATAGTTGAATGGTGTACTAAATTAAAGATGCAAGTATGTTAGAATTGAGGTTACCTTATAGTCAATGAAAGAAGGCGATGTGATCCTATTTTAGAATAAACAGGAATCTGTTCTTTTAACCCTTCTTCTTCACTCCTGGTGGGGATTTTAGCCCATGGAAATGCTTACATACCGATATGGAGCCTCTTCTTTGTGATATACTGAGATATGCACATGTGCATTTTTCATTGCTCCCAAAGACTAGAGGTTTAGGATGTAGTCCATTGAATGGAAAATTTTAAATTTCAAATTTCTTACAGAAAGAATTGCTTAGTCCTGGAGTTATTAATGAGTTGCAATGAGAAAGAGGGCTCATGAAGTACTTCACTTCCACTTGGGCTGCCAGCCATGGACTGCATTTCCCTTGTTAACTCTTTGGTTCTGGGTAGATAGAAGCTGAATTGTTAGCAACAGTCTTTTGCAGAATATGCTGGCAAATGTCTTTTAGGGAAAATTGGGACCCTTGAGATTTAGCTCCTCTTCTTCCCTGGTCCCATGAAATAAAACACAGGAATTTTGCATTTTCCTAGAAAACCACTCCTTTTCTCTGATCTTTTTACTCATATATATCTAGTCTCTTTCTCTGCATGAACCAGTTAAATTAAATTTCAAGCTACAGAAAATTTAGAATTAAATGTGCTATATTTATGACCCAAACTGTCTTCCTCTTTTCAGGGTGACAGTGGATTTAAATATTCCATCCTAGTTATAAGGATCATTGCTCAAGTAATGCTAATTTCCTAGTATAATCCAACTTTTCCTACTCATCTGATGGTAAGTATTTTTGTTTTATATGCCTCTAATTAATTTATAAATTTAAGGCAGATTCAGTACAGGAGTAAATAATAATTTGGTGTATCCGTGAGTGGATCAAGAATAGGAGGTTCATATTCTGCTGTATTTTTATAATCATCCCTCTTAATATCGGCTCTCTGGTGGGAGGTGCTGGGGTATAATTCCAGGGTCACACACATACTGCATACAATTCCAACCAGTACTCTGGACCTCCAGTTCTAATATCTATCTTTTGGTTGGATTGTATCATTAATTCACATTAAATACTTTTCTTGATATGATTGTATTTATAAAGGCCTTTTTATTTCATTAACATTAAACACAATATTAAGATACATATGGATCTACCTATCTAATTTTCTCTATCTTTATTTCTTGGTCTTTATATTACCACAATATTATAATTTTATAACATATAGTAGTATCAGGTAATGATAGCTGGTACTTTGCTTTTATATTTCGGAGAGTTCTTGGCTAATTTTAGAATTTTAGATGTTTTTACATTGTTCCCTTCTTTAATTTCATTGAGGTATTATTATAGATGTCTTAGAGAAAATGATCATACTTATGATAGATTTATCATCTACACATAAGGTGGGCAATTGGTTCTTTGATGTATTTCTTTGTATTTTTATTTTTCTCAAATTCTGTACAATTTTAAATATTCTTACATATGAAATACAACATTCATGTGACAACTTTTTAAAATATGCATGGTGTTTTTAGTATGTCAAACTGAATATAACAAAAATGTGTCTACCTTTGAGAACCATTATTTTTCAAAATTTATTAATTTCTTCATAAATATACACTCCCTTTAATCACGTCCCTGGGTTTCAACTCAGGAGGAATATGGTTATGTCTTCATATGTCCAGGTGTTGTAATTTCAGTCTCTGATTTTGGAGGTGGCATATCATGTATGCTTGATTAAAAAAAATTCTGCACATGGACAATAACTGTTAAAAGTATATCTTCCCTTTATGAGAATGCCTTTCTTCCACATGTTCATCAATACTATTTAACTTTGTGTATAAAGTTAATGATTTTATTTTACATTACCTAATTTCTAAAGATTTCTAAAGATTTTTAGTTTTTCATGAATATGGAACACTTATATATGGCCTATTTAAAGTGAATGTTCAAGTATCTTGTCTGTTTTTCTTTTTACTGTCTGTATTCTTCTTGTAAGTGTTTGATTATATATGAGGTAATTAGGTCATTTGGCTTGCACCATTTCATAGAATCATTTGATGAATGGAATTTTTATTTTAATATTATATAATTTATGAGTTTAAAAATATTATTTTGTATAATTTTGAAAAGAAATAACATTTTTGCTGTTCTTTTTACCTTTTTGATATTGGGGATTGAAACTGGTGTTCTATTACTGAATTATATCCTCAGCTCTTTTTAAAATTTTATTTTCAGACACATTTTGATAAGTTTCTTGGGTTGGTCATAGACTTGTGATCCTCCTGCCTTAGCCTCTAGAGTACTGGATATTTCTGTTGTGTACTACCATATGCATCCTCTCCCAATTACTTATGTCAACTTTTGGATGCTTCATATTTTCTTTTATAGTTCACTTTTCATAATTCTTATATTTATATTTAGTATGTGAAAATGGGTTATGTGGTATGAGTAAAGCATACAATAGCATTTTTACTATCATACAAATATCCCCATATCCTAGCATTTGGAAAGAATGCCATCTTTTCTCTTTCCTATACTACAATCTCTATGATTTAAAACTATCTAAATAGCAAGAGACTTATTAAGATGTTTTTCTTGATTTCCACCATGTATTAATTTTATCATGAGGTCTACACTGATTGCTTAAACTTTATAACATCAGTCTATTGTGGCATTATGGTGTTTTGTTCAGTGGTAGACTTCATGTACAACAGTGGAATGTATATATCAAAAGGCCTCATCATGTAGTAGTCTGTCCCAACTAAATCCTTGTCATTACACTCAAGTATTTGGAAAGTAGCAGAATCATCTTACAATGAATTTCACAGAATATATTCACTTCAATTAGACATCATTATATATATGCATATCCATGCATTTACATAGTATATAATTGATATAATTTTTACTTATAGAATTATTGAATTTACCAGGGTCTCTCTGAGTTACTAAGTGATTCACTAAGTTACTGAGGCTGTCTTTGAACTCTTGATCCTCCTGCCTAATCCTCTTGAGTTGTTTGGAATACAGGCTTGCTCCACAACATCTGGCTCATTTGCTTTTTAAAAGCACCATCATTGACTTTGGTGATTCTGTGCTATGTTTATTTTCAATATCTTCTAATTTTACTCTTTGGCTTAGGATTTTATTTTCTCTACTCTTACTTTTATAGTATTTATTTGTTTCAAACTATTGAGATGGATAATTTGCTAATAAATTCTTTGTTATTTTGTGGTTTGTTAATTTATGTCTCTATACTTCATTTTTATCATTAGCTTTGGATACATCCCACTTTTTAACAGTCTAATGGAGGTTTAATTGGCACATATTAATCTGCATATATCTTAAGTGTATACTTTTATCTTGTGGCATATGTACATATTCATGAAACCAGCAACACAATCAACCAAATTGTTGTGTCCATTATTAAAATATGTTCCCAGAGATTACATTCCATTTATGTGTGATCTCCAAAATGTATAAATGCATTCTACCATGTACAAGTAATTAGAAAAAATAAAATAAATTAAAAATAAAAATTTTCCCAAATGTCATTTTAAATCTCTTCTTTTGCTTTTCCTCATAGCCATTCATGTAATAAATTTGATTTTATTAAGTACAGCAAGAACACGCACACATTGAAATTGTAGAGTTTCTTGAATTAGCACAAAGGAAAAATAACATGTACTATTGCTTACATCAAGAAATAGAACATTAATGATGCCCTGAGAACACCTTCATGCCCTCGTCCTCTTAGTACCCCTCCATGATATCTCAGGTAAGTACTCTTTTCCTTTTCTATTTAGTACTATTTATCCTTTTTTTAAAAAAAAATACAAGCAAAAAATAAAAGAGAAGCATTACTTACTCTGAACTAATTAATGCAAAAGTGAGGAGAAAATGGAAACTGTGGATTTGTTTCTGACCCTGATCTCACCCCAGCCTCCTGCTCTCTAATAGGATATTTTGTGAGGTAAATCTAGAGAGGTCTGGAGCAGGATGCAAGGCTGGGGGCTGCTATGAGAGTTTACAAGAGTATAAGTAGTATGAAGGAGCCAAAGAGCAACAGGAGAAGTAAAACTGGTGACCAGAGGAAAGCTCAAATGGGGCAGGCCAGATGGTGCAACAATGGAAGAGTTAGTGGGGAGTGTCAGCATCTAGACAGGTGGAAATGATAAGGCTAGAGTAAAAAGAATGACATCCCTTGTGCAGTTCTCCAAGCTACAAGCAGGTAAAATGTCTGCACCCTATTTTTTTCCCACTCTCACTTTCCAAGGGGCTTTCCATTCCAAGCCCATTGGAAGGGTTCTCCTGCTGTCACCCCATTTTCTGATTTCTGCCAATTGGAATTCACTTCATCTTCTTTCTCCTGTTCTTCCACATCTTCTGCATAATGTTTATTTCCCTCTTCATACTCAGCAGGTACTTTTTCCTCTTCAGCCCCTTTCTTAGCCTCCTCCACCACTTCTTTATTTTCTCTTTCCATTTTGCTTTATCCTTCAAGTCCTTGGTGCTACTTAGACCACTGCCCTATGCTTTTCTCTGAGATAATGCTGGTTTTCTCTTTGTAGTTAATGTGAAAACTGGGTCCCACCATCCAGGTTGAAGTGTCCTTGCCTACACAGTGTGGTGGCAGCTTGAGGAAACTATCCCAGTGGTAAAATCTGCAGTGGTGGGTTCCAGTTAGAGTGTACTCTTATAATAATTTTTTCCATTTTTTTTCTGTCTTGGGGATAATCAATGGTTCATAGTATATGCCTGAGTAGATAGCACCATGCCATTTTCCAAAGTGACTTTAAATTTTACCTTACCACAGAAGGCCTGACAATTCCAATCACTTAACTCCTGTGTGACTATTAGTTTTTTGCATGTGTGTGATTTTTTTTTCTTCCTGGTGAGTATACAATAGTCTTTTAGCTTGAATTTTAATGTCCTTAAATAGTATTGCTTATACTCATATTCATTTTTTTTGTAATTTTAATGTTTCCTCCTTTGTAAAATTTTTTGAAATTTTCATCTGTGCTGTACTCTGTTGGTATGTATTTTTCCACAAAGAAATGGTTGAGAGTGGGTTTCTCAACCTCTTGTGGTAGATCACAATTGGAAATCACAGCCCCAAGGAAGGAGAAACTTCCTTTCATTGTAGGGTCAAGCTGAGAACTTCAAAGATGGCACCTTGTTTCTCATCTTTATTATGTAGTCTTATAACATTTTGTGTCAGGGAGGTGTAGGGGAGGAAGTGTCATGTGTCTCTTTTAACTTCTCACAGAGAGCTTGGTATTCTTGTGTACAAATCAAATGCTTTATTTTTTTCCTTTTAAGGCCTAATACAGGAGTTTACATATTAGTTCAAAATTAAACACCACATCTGACTGTTTTAGTCAGATTTTTTTATGACTGTGACCAAAATTCTTTTCAAGAGCAATTTTAGAGAAGGAAGAGTTTATTATGGGGCTAACCATTTCAGAAGTCTCAGTTCAGAGATGGTTGGCTCCATTCCTTTGTGACTGGGATGAGTCAAAACACCATGACAGGAGACTGTGATGTATAAAGGCATCTGGGAAGATGGTACAGGGAAACAGAGAGTGCTCTGCTCAACAAGGATGAAAGATAATTCTGAAAGGTCTGCCCCTAGGGACCCTTCTCCTCTGGTCATACCCTACATGCCTGGAGTTACCATTCCATCACTGAGGCTTAATGCACTAAATAGGCAATACTCTAATAAACTAATCATTTACTCTCTGAACCTTCTTGCATTGTCTCATGCATGAGCTTTTGGGGGACAACTAATATCCAGTCATAACACTGACATTTACAGGAACCCATGCAACTGTCTCTAGTTCCTGACCACTATAAGACTTAAGATAGCCTTCTTTAAATCTGACATCAAAATTCAGGTCTATTGGATAATCTGGAAACCCAGATAGGTGACATGTTTACAAAACTCAGCCATTTTAGTGGACACCTCATATCCACATGAGATGAGGTGTTTTACTGCAGCAATATAGTCTTTGAAAATCTGAGTTCATAGTTGGGGTTGTCCATAAGCAGATAAACATCATATTGAGAAATGATTTCTTAATCCACTCATAACCCTCAGCTAACAATTTTGATAAAATTCTATCCAAAAAATCACAAAAAAATAAATCTCTATGAAAGAAAACCCAGCAATACTGGATTGTTACTTTTGTATTGAAGTCCTGTCACTCAAGAGCAGTAATTAGGAATACCTTATCAGAGGAATGCAAAGAAACTCATCTCTTAAAATTGTACTTAACCAATCATTGTTATTGCTATTACTATTAGAAAAGTATATGGATTTGTTACTATTCAATGAATATCTGAAACTATTTTATTTTTAGCTCTCAGATCTTGCCCAAATTAGTATGCATCAGTTGGTTTTAAATTTTTTTTCCTTTTTTTTTTAAACAGAAGATTGGGTTATTGCAGGATGTTTGGCAAATACAATTAAATCCATCTTTTAAGAACTTGTCCACAAGATATTTAAACCCTATTAATATTTCAATTTTAAGGATATATTGTTTCTTCACAGGGTGTTGCCATCTCCTTAAACAAAATATTGTTTGAGGAAATATTTGTCATTCTTCTTAGGGTCCCTTTGAATAACATAGCCTTATTTATTTATTTATTTATTTATTTATTTATTTAGAACATGGATTGTACCCATCTGTCAATATCCTTAGCACTTTATATTCTTGTTTCTATTTTGAGCCAGGGTTTCACTAAGTTGCTTAGGGTCTTGTTATTTTGCATAGGTTGGCATTGAAATTGAAATCCTCTTGCCTCCTCCTCCCAAACAGCTGGAACTAGTGGTATGTGCCTCTGTGCATAACTCAATCATTTCTTTAAAAAAACACTATCACAAATTGATTTTTGTTTTTAAAACTTCAATATTTTTTATGTTTCTTCACATGAAAAATTATTTTAATGTATAGTTGACATTTTTGTATTTGTACACATAAAATATAAATATCACTTGATCCATTTGATTTTGTTGTCTTCTTGTTTCCATTGCTCTTCTTGTTTATAGTAATTACCCTGCTCTGATAATTGTTTTAGCACTCAAACTCTCTTTTGACCTTAATATTGCCTTAAATCTGAATTTCAGATCAAATGAACTTTGGTAAATATTGAGCACTACCATTTAATGGATACTTCATAAAATATCATAAAAATTAATATTATTACTACTATCCACATTATTTTTGGTTTTATGACTTAGGGAAAGTATGAAAAACTCATAGAGTATTATATACACATTTGAAAAATATTTGAAAAAAGATTATTATTGAAGTAGGCAAGATGGTGTATTAAGAATGAGGCAGCTAGCCTAGCTCACTTACCCAGAAATCAAGTGGTGAAAATAGTACTTCTCTCTGAGTCTCCAAGTGAAAAATCTTGAGACTGGAGGGTCAATGTGCTCTTGCTGAACCAGAGACTGTTCAATTCATTAAATTGATCTGAAAAAGTTACCACAAGTTTATCAATCATCACTGGAGAGCTGAACCAGGAGTCATCTTGAGAGTAAACAACAGCTGTTCCAATGGATAGTGGAAACCCAGGTTTGGGAGATTAAGACTAGGCCTGCATAAACCTATCTGAGCCTAGCAAAGACTTAACTGAGATTAACAAACCCAGGGAACAGAAGAAACCAAGAACATTTCTGCCCAGGTAAACTCCAGTTGGAGATGTAGGGAGGACACAACTCTCCAATTCTTTGAGTCCTATGGCTCAAAGGAGCTCATAAGGCCAGCTACAATGAATCAGGTATTTGATGTGGTGAGTTTCAGGGCACATAGCTCTCTGATTAACTGCCTGACTGGTTCTGGGCACTTCCAAAACCACAGCACGCACCTTACCAATGAACCCACCTAGTTCGGCACATTCTGAGTTTCTGGCTTCCACCCGTCACAGTGCCCTACCTGTTGTTGGCACCTGACAGTTTTCTGATATCCAACTGCTCCTGGCTTGCCCTATCTGACTGGCCCTTGTGACCACAATCTGTCTGGGCCCTCTGGGCCCCAGAGACCCAGTATTCCAAACCCCCAAACCTCACACCCTGTCCACTGCTTGACCAACTATGCCTGCAATTTCACTGCTTTGCCCATAGCCCAGTGTGCCATGCTGTAATGTCCCTGCTAGTTCAATGTGATCCAGGCACCTACATTGCTCTCTGGCCCACAGGCTAGCCCAACCAGCCCAAAATTTCACCACCTGAGTACCCAGTCCATCACAGATTGACATCTTCCAGGGTTTAGAGGAATATCAATTCAACAATGCCAGCAACTCACCACAAAATAAACCAACCAGAACTTCACTAAAACTAAATCCCTGCAACCAGGAGCTTCACCCATGAGACCTTCTCTCATAGAACCCAATGCGGAGCACACACTGGTAATGGGTGGACAGCTCCTCCCATTTTACCTGTTATCTATCTCACAAGAAGAGAAGTTTATAAGTCTTAGAACCCAGTTGGCAACATGGTGAGCAACACAATAAAAAGGCCTTGACAGCCTGCACCCCATACACCTGCACTCAGTTCACACCTCAAGAAGAAACAAGATCATTTGGGGACAGAGAACAAACATATATGCTCAAAATTTGTCCAACACAGTCAAAACAACTTCATAATTTCTTAACTTTTCTTCCAGCTTTTTCACTTTTTTATGTTTGGTTATGTTTCATTTTGTTTTTGGTGTTTTGTTTTACTTGAATATGTACTGATTGGTTCAAGAACACCTATACATATAAAGACTTGTTACTCTTTCTAATTTCTAGTCTTTTTGTTGAAGGTTGTTATTTTTCATGGCCAGTTTTTTGAGGGTCAAGATTTTTTATTTAATTATTACTTTTATTTAGCTTTTAATTTTTTACTGACTGCATTTTGATTCATTGTACAAAAATGGAGTACATAATTTCATTCTATGGTTGTGCACATTGTAGATTCATACCATTTTTGTAATCATACATGTACATAGGATAATTATGTCTGTCTCATTCCACCATTTTTCATACCCCTTTCCCTCTCATTTCCTTCTACATATTCTAAAATGTCCCCATTATTCTCTCATTCCCCACCCCTCACCCCCATTATATATCTTTCTCCACTGATCAGGGAAAATATTCAGTCTTTTGTTTTTGGGGCTTGACTTATTTCACTTAGCATAGTATTCTCCAATTCAATCCACTTATTTGCAAATACCATATTATTATTCTTTATGGCTGAATAGTATTCCATTGTGTATATATACCAGAGTTTCTTTGTCCATTCATCTGTTGAAAGGCATCTAGGTTGGTTCCACAATCTAGCTATTGTAAACTGAGCTTCTATAAACATTGATGTGATTGTGTTACCATAGTTGACTGACTTTAGGTCCTTTGGGTGTAAACTGAGGAGAGGGATAACTCGGTCAAAATGTGGGTCCATTCCAAGTTTTTTTAGGATTCTCCATACTGCTTTCCTGAATGGCTGCACCAATTTGCAATTCTACCAGCAATGTAAAAGTGTGCCTTTTCCCCCACATCCACACCAACATCTATTATTGTTTGTGTTCTTGATAAAAGCCATTCTAATTGGAAAAAGATGAAATCTTAGAGTTGTTTTAATTTGCATTTCTCTAATTAATACAGATGTTGAACACTTTTTCATATATTTATTAATTGCCTGTGTGTCTTCTTCTGTAAAGTGTCTGTCCAGATCCTTGACCCATTTATTGATTGGGTTAATTGTATTTTTGGTGTAAAGTTTTATAAGTTCTTTATAAATTTTGGAGATAAGTTCTCTATCTGAAGTGTGTGTGGAAAAGATTTTCTTCCACTCTGTAGGCCCTCTCTTCACATTCTTGATTGTATCTTTTGCTGAGAAAAAAAAATTTAGTTTGATTCCATCCCATATATTGATTCTTCCTTTTTTTCTTGTGCTTTGGGAGTCTTATTGAGAAAGTCTGATCCTAAGCCAACGTGATTAAGATTTGCGCCTACTTTGTCTTCTATTAGGTGCAGGGTCTCTGTTCTAATTCCTATATCTTTGATCCATTTTGAGTTGAGTATTGTGCAGGGTGAGAGATAGAGGTTTGATTTCATTTTACTGCATATGGATTTCCACTTTTGCCAGGATCATTTGTTGAACAGGCTATCTTTTCTTCATTGTATATTTTTGGTTCCTTTGCCTAGTATGAGGTGACTGTATTTATGTGATTTTGTCTCTGTATCTTCTATTCTATACAATTGGTCTGCTTGTCTATTTTGTTGCCAATACCATGTTGTTTTTTGTTACTATTGCTCTGTAGTATAGTTTAATGTCTGGTATTGTGATAACTCCTGTTTCACTTTTTCTATTCAGGATTGTTTTGGCTATTCAAGGTCTCCTGTTCTTCCACATGAATTTCATGATTGCTTTCTCTATTTCTATGAGGAATGTCATTGAGATTTTAATTGGAATTGCATTGAATCTGTATAGTGCCTTTGGTAGAATGGCCATTTTGAAAATGTTAATTCTGCCTATCCAAGAACAAGGGAGATCTTTCCATCTTCTAAGGTTTTCTTCAATTTCTTTCTTTAGAAATCTGTAGTTTCATTGTAGAGGTCTTTCACCTCTTTTGTTAGATTAATTACCAAGTTTTTCTTTCTTTTTTTTTTTTTTTGAGGCTACTGTGATTTGAGTGGTTTTTCTTATTTCTCTTTCAGGGGTTTCATCACTTATGAATAGAAATGCCTTAGTTTTACATGTATTGATTTTATATCCTGTTACTTTGTTGAATTCATTTATTAGTTCTAGAAGTTTTCTAGTGGAGTTTTTTGGATCTTCTAAATATAGGATCATGTCATCTGCAAATAGTGACAGCTTTAGTTCTTTTTTCCTATTTGTATCCCTTTAATTTTTTTGGTCTAATTGCTCTGACAAGTGTTTCAAGGACGATGTAAATAGAAGAGATGAAAGAGGGCATCCCTGTCTTGTTCCAGGTTTTAGAGGAAATACTTTCAGTTTTTCTCCAATAAGAATGTTGTTGGCTGTGAGCTTAGCATAGATACCTTCTACAATGTTGAGGTATGTTCCTACTATTTTTATTTTTTCTAGTGTTTTAAGCATGAAGGGGTGGTGTATTTTATCAAATGCTTTCTCAGCATCAATTGAAATAATCATGTGGTTCTTAACTTTAAGTCTATTGATGTGGTGAATCACATTTATTGATTTCTGGATGTTGAACCAACCTTGCATCCCTGGGATAAACCCCACTTGATCATGGTGCACTATCTTTTTAATATATTTTTGTATGTGATTTACCAGTATTTTGTTAAGGATTTTTGCATCTACGTTCATCAGGGATATTGGTCTAAAGTTTTCTTTCTTTGATGTGTCTTTGTCTGGTTTTGGTATTAGAGTGATACTACCCTCATAGAATGAATTTGGAAGGGTTCTCTCCTTTTCTACATCCTGAAATATTTTGAGGAGTATTGGTATCAGTACTTCTTTAAAGGTCTTGTAGAATTTGGCTGAGAATCCATCTGGTCCTGGATTTTTCTTGGTTGGTAGGTTTTTGATGACTTCTTCTATTTCAGTGCTTGAAGTTGATCTGTTTAGAATGTGTATGTTTTCTTGATTCAGTTTGGCATGATTATATGTCTCTAAAAATTTGTCAATTTCTTTGATATTTTCTATTTTGTTAGAGTATAGATTTTCAAAGTAGCTTCTAATTATGTTATTTATTTCAATGGTGTCTATTGTGATCTTTCCATTTTCATAACGAATTCTAGTAATTTGTTGTTTTTCTCCTTTTCATTAGTGTAATTAGGGGTTTATCAATTTTGTTTACTTTCTCAAAGAACCAACTTTTTGTTTTGTCAATTTTTTGAATTGTTTCTATTGTTTCACTTTCATTGATTTCAGCTCTGATTTTAATTATTTCCTGCCTTCTACTATTTTTGGTGTTGATATGTTCTTCTTTTTCTAAGGATTTGAGGTGTAATGTTAGGTCATTTAGTTGTGACTTTTAATTTTTTTAGTGTATGAGCTCAATGCAATGAACTTTCCTCTTAGTACTGTTTTCATAGTATCCCAGAGAATTTGATATGTTGTGTCATTGTTCTCATTTGCTTCTAAGATTTTTTTTATTTCTCCCTTGATGTCTTTTGTTATCATTGCATCATTCAGTAGCTTATTATTTAGTCTCCAGGTATATGAGTATTTTTGTTTGTTATTTTATTGTTAATTTCTAATTGTATTCCATTATGGTCTTATAGAATACATGGTAGGATCTCTATTTTTTTGTATTTACTAATGACTTTTTTTGTGGAATAGCATATGGTCTATTTTGGAGAAGGATCCCTGAGCTGCTGAGAAGAAAGTATATTCACTTGATGATGGATGAAATACTCTGCAAATATCCATTAAGTCTATATCATTGATTGTATTATTTAGTTCTATAGTTTCTTTGTTCAGTTTTTGTTTGGAGGATCTATCCTTTGGTGAGAGTGATGCGTTAAAATCCCCCACTATTAATGTGCTGTGGTCTATTTGATTCTTAAAATTTAGATGTGTTTGTTTATATATGTAGATGCTCCATTGTTTGGGGCATAAATATTTAAAATTGTTATATCTTGCTGTTTTATGCTTCGCTAAGTAGTATGAAATGTCCTTCTTTATCCTTTCTGACTAACTTAGGTTTAAAGTCCACTTTATCCAATATGAGGATGGAGACCCCTGCTTTTTTACTTGGTCCATGTGCATGGTATATTTTTCCCCATCCTTTCACCTTTATTCTGTGGATAACTTTTTCTATGAGATGAGTCTTTTGAAGGCAGCATATTGCTGGGACTTTCTTTTTAATCCAATCTGCTAGTCCTTGTCTTTTGATTATTGAATTTGGGTCATTGACTTTAAAGGTTGAGATATGATTTGTATTCCTGCTCATTTTGGCTTATTTTTGGATTTTTACTTGTCCTTTGATTGGCTTTCCTTTAGGATAGTTCTTCCCTTTTCTGACTTGTTATTTTTCACTTCCTCCTCAAGAAATATTTTGCTGAGAATGTTCTGTAGGGCAGGCTTTCTACTTGTAAATTCTTTTAACTTTTGTTTATTATGGAAAGATTTTTTTCCTCTTCAAATCTGATGGTTAGTTTTGCTGAATATAGTATTCTTGGTTGGCATCCATGTTCATTCAGAGCTTGAAATATATTGTTCCAGATCCTTCTTGCTTTTAGAGTCTGGACTGAGAAATCTGCACATAACCATATGGGTTTCCCCTTATATGTAATCTTACTCTTTTCTCTAGCAGTTTTTAAAATCCTATCTTTATTTTGAATGTGAGGTATTTTCATTATAATGTGTCTTGGTGTAGATCTGTTGTAGTTTTGTACACCTGGTGTTCTGTAAGTTAATTGTATTTAATTTTCCATTTCATTTTTCTGGTTTGGGAA
Organism: Sciurus niger; assembly: GCA_020740815.1. Taxonomy (NCBI): domain Eukaryota; kingdom Metazoa; phylum Chordata; class Mammalia; order Rodentia; family Sciuridae; genus Sciurus; species Sciurus niger. The sequence continues at coordinate 116,328 of JAHUXG010016952.1, forward strand.
ATTTTCTGATATAATTTCATTGAACAGGTTGTTCATACCCTTGCTTTGTATCTCTGTGCCTTCCTCAATACTAATAATTCATGAATTTTGCTTTTTCATGACATTCCATAATTCTTGGAGGTTCTGTTCATGACTTCTTAACATCTTCTTAGTTTGTTCAACTTTATTTTCAAGATTGAATATTTTGTCTTCATTGTGTGAGATTCTGTCTGCCACAAGGTCTATTCTGTTGGTGATGCTTTCTATTGAGTTTTTAATTTAGTTTATCATTTCTTTCCTTTAAAGTATTTCTGTTTTTTTTTTTTTTTTCAGAATCTCTCTTTATTGAAGTGTTCTTTGGCTTCTTACATTTGCTCTTTTAATTGTCTACTGGAATGGTCATGCATTGCCAGCATTTACTCTCTTATCTTGTCTTTTGCTTCATGGATCATTTTAATCATGCAGATTCTAAACTCTTTTCTGTCATTTCTACTGCAATGCTGTCATTGGAGTCTATCACAATAGCATCTTGGTTTGTTAGGGACACTTTCTTCTCCTGTTTTTTCATGTTGTTTCCGTATATTCCCCTCTAGCAGTAAGATCAGAGATTCTGAAGTTTGCCCCCTGCAGACTTATTATGACCCTGCAGTTTTCTACTACCTCTCCTTTGAAGGGGAGATCAATACCAATAGCACCCAATACAAAGAAAATGTAACCCTGAACCAGACAGTCCCTATAAAGACTTTAATATTTTTAAAATAAGCAGGATCAGTTCAATTGCTATTTACAATATTTCTAGTTGTGAACAAAAGGATGGGGAAAGAGTGTAGGATATAAGTGAGTAAATAGAGGTACCTGTCAAAGGGTCTCCAGTCTCTTGTAGGTGTCTCAGGAACAGAGCCACCCTTCTAATAATGAGGAAAGACCAGAGTTGGAATTCAGAAAATTCATGGTTCAACTGATCTATGGGATAAAAGATGACAAAATAAAAGAATTAAGAGAGAAAATGCAAGAATTGAAATGTAACTTCAATGAGGAGATAAAGATCCTGAAGAAGAGTGAATTGGAAATTTTCAAAGTAAAGGTAGTAATAAACTGAATTAAAAATCCAATGTAAAGCATCACCAACAGACTAGACCACGTGGAAGATACATTATCAGGGTTTGAAGACAAAGTATATAATCTTTAAAAAAGATTACTACAGAAAAAAGGGACTATGAACAGAAATTTTAAGATAAAGCCTCTGAAATAAAGAAAAAATACTGCACAATCTTAACAATAAAATAACATCAGAAAATTTCCAAAACCTTAAAAACAAAATGGAAACTCAAATACGGAAAGCACACAGAACTCCAGATATACAAAACTGCAAGAGGCCCATTTCGAGGCACATCAGTTTGAAAATATCAAACATACAGAAAATATAATATTACAAGCAGCAAGAAAAAAAGACTGGTCACATTTTGAGGAAAACTAATGCAAATCTCAGCAGATTTTTTAACCCAGACCCTAAAAGGTAGGAAGCTTTAGAATACTATATACCAAACTCTAAAGAAAATGGATGCCAACCAAAAATACTGTATAAAGAAAATGAAGGTTTTTATTTGAAGGTAAGATAAAAATTTTTCATGATAAAATTTAAAAGAATTCACAACTTAAAGCTGACACTACAAAAGATACTCAATAAAATATTTCAAAAATACATGGAGAATAAACAAAAACCAGCAAAATCAGAAACAACACTAGAATACTCAAAGGAGAATCAGTTCAAGTTAAAAACTAGAAAAAAACAAAATGACAAAATATAAAAAAGCATCTTTCAATAACACTAAACACGAATTGTCTAAATTCATCAAAAAGAAACCAAAGGCTCGCAGATTGAATTGAAAAACAAAACCCATTTATATGCTGTCTTCAAAAGACTTATACTTAAAGAAAGATATCCACAGAATAAAGGTGAAATTTTGGTAAAAAATATATTATTCTTGTTGTCTTCGTAAATAAGCAGGGGTTTCTATTCTCATATCAGACAAATTGAACTTCAAAGCAAAGTTAAACAGAAGAGACAAAGAATGCCATTTTACTATGCTTAAGGGAATCATATAAGAAGAAATAGGAGTTGTCGGGGTTTCCAGGACCCCCAGCCTTGGGCATGGTCAAGATGGCGCCTGACGCTGAGCCAAAAGCGGCCAGCTATACAGTAAACAACCAGCGAATTCCAATGATTGGCTAGTTAACGATGTGACTAGAGCATGCCCCCCTCGTGTACCTATCCTATGCTTGCAGCTTTCCACGTTTACCTCGTGTACTCTCCCCTGATTGGTTGAAGTGTATATAAGCCTGGTGGGTGGGACAGTAAGGCGGGCAGAAGCGGAAGAAGCTGAGGGAGTGCACGGAAGCTGGAAGAAGCTGAGAGAAGAGAAGCTGGGAGTGTGCGGAAGCTGGGAGAAGCTGAGAGAAGAGAAGCTGGGAGTGCGCGGAAGCTAGGAGTAAGAGAAGTGTAGGAGAGGGACTGTGCACAATAAAGTTCCAAAGCTTCAGACGTTTGTCGTGTCTCTCTCTGCGGGCAGAGGGAGCATGATAACTGGTGCCGAAACCCGGGACATGAAGGGAAGATGAAGGCCTTATAAAAGAAAACAAGGTAAGATATTTGAAAAATTTTTTTTGTATACAAGTTAAACCGGTTATAAAAAAGTTAAAGGGTATCAGGATACGCTATCAGCGGTCCTGGGGACACGCGGAGTGCGGTACGGTTGAAAGGTATTGGGACGCGCCATCAGCGGTCCTGACGCGTAAAACGCGGGTTGAAAGGTATCGGGATCCTGACGCGTAGAACGTGGGTCAAAAGGTATCGGGAAACGCCATCAGCGGTCCTGATGCGTAGAACGCGGGTTAAAAGGTATCGGGATACGCCATCAGTGGTCCTGATGCGTGGAACGCGGGCTAAAAGGTATCGGGATGCACCGTCGGCGGTCCTGACGCGTGGGACGCGGTCTAATTAAAGTGAAAGTAGAAACACGCTTGAAGGGGTCCAATTAGGTAGTACGTGAAAAGCCGCTATAAAAATTCTAATGCACACTTGATAGTTTTCCTTTCAGTAATCTCCTTGCTCCTGGCAGCTAGGCCACTGTTTGTTATTGTAACTGCCATAACTAAAGCTATTCAAATTAGTAACAATGGGGTCTGAATGCAGCAACCCCTCAGGGAGCTATTAAAAAACCATGAGACGCCATTATTCAGAATGCAGCAACCCCTCAGGGAGAAACACTGGGGAAGGACTAGAAAATAAGGAAACCACTGTATGATCATATGTTCAAACCCTAGTAGAAATAAGCCCAGGGTTTATAGAAGAAAAGCTGCTCAGTGTGCCACAAGGGGGATCTTCATGAACAGGATCTAATAGTAACAGAAAAGAACTCTTAAAGAGAATAAAGTGAGGAAAAACCAAGTGGTAGTGAAAACTTAAGAACAAGGGAAAAGGTAGGAGAAACCTAAGCCTAATAGAAAGAGCTTCAAAATTTGTAGAACCTGCCCGTAATTGAGGAGCAAATGGAAATACCATCAACCATTAGAAAAACTTTAAAGAGGCAGTTAAGACTATTTGGAAACAGGTATGCAAAGCAGTGTTATCTGGAGGACAATGTCTAATTGGAGAGCTCGGTGGCAAGAAATAGCTGTTGAAACTGCTTGCAGAAACATAGTGGCAAAGTTTCCCGATAGAAATATTGAGATGTTAATAGGAGAAGGCCAATACACTTCAATAGATGCACAAAATCAGCAGCAAGGAGATAATGCCCTAACAAAAGATAAGAGATAACTATAGTAAAATCTGTTACACCTTATGCCCCAGGGCTATGTCCAAGATGCAGAAGAGGAAGTCATTGGAATAGTGCCTGTCAGTCTATTAGAGATAGGGAGGATAATTTCCTAGGGTTGAATCCTAAACTTCAAAAAAACGGGAGACAGGGCCCTCCCCGGGGCCCGCAACAAATATACGGGGTAATTCAACAAGTTCCCCGACGGTGGTATCCTCCCACAGAGAAGGGGAGCGCAGAGCCACCTCAGGAAGTGCCGGATTGGACATCTGTGCCACCTCCAGACTCATACTAACCCCAGATATGGGGGTGCAGATGATTGATACTGATTGGCATGAAAAAATCCCACAGAACAGTGTAGGACTATTACTAGGTAGGGGTTCCTCAACACTAAAAGGACTTATAGTACACCCAGGGGTTATTGATCCTGATTTCACTGGACAAATAAAAGCCTTGGTCTCTTCACCAAAAGGAATTACGGTCATCTCTCCAGGGGATCGCATCGCACAAATGCTTATATTGCCCAGTCAACATTCTTTGTGGCCCAGTAAAAATACAAATAAAAGACAAGGAGGTTTTGGATCAACAGGAACCACTTTAATAAACCTTACTATGGATATGGAACAGAGGCCCGTCCTAAAATTAAAAGTGGGAAATATGGAATTTACAGGTTTATTAGATACGGAAGCAGACAAAAGTATTATCAGCGCAATGGTCTGGCCAAAGCACTGGCCATTGATCACAGCAGCTCAGAGCTTGAGAGGCTTAGGAGTAGCAGAGAGCCCCAATCAAAGTGCTTCCTCATTATCGTGGAAAGATACAGAGGGACACACAGGAATATTTCCGCCATATGTCTGTAATGTTCCTATTAGCCTATGGGGATGAGACGTCCTGCAGCAAATGGATATGAAACTCACCACTGATCAGACTTACCAAGGGACTCCTGTAAGAAATATGTTACAAAATATGAACTATGATGATAAAAAAGGATTAGGAAGACATAGTCAAGGATCTACCCAACCACTGCCTTTACTTCCACCAAAAATGATTCTCATAGATTGGGTTTTTCCTAGGGGCCACTGATAAACCATCAATCCCTATAATATGGAAAGATGATAAGCCTCGCTGGATTCCACAGTGGCCCCTAACAAAAGAGAAGCTAGAGCAGCTCATAAGTTTATACAATAGCAGTACAAGCAGGTTCATGTACACATTCTACTCTCCATGAATACTCCCAATATTCTTAAGCAAAGAAAAATCAGGAAAATGGAGGTTATTACATGATTTAAGAGCCATAAACGAACAAATGTACCCTATGGGACCCGTCCAATGTGGACTCCCTCTTGTTACTGCACTACCAAAAAATTGGCCTACTATTATTCTGGATTTAAAAGATTGCTTTTTTCTCTATACCCTTACACAAAAATGATTGTTGGAGATTTGCCTTTACTTTGCCCTCTCTTAATCACACTCAGCCTGATCAGAGATTCGAATGGACTGTGTTGCCTCAAGGTATGGCTAACAGTCCTACTATATGTCAAATATACGTAGATAAGGCGTTAACAACTACTAGACAAAAGTTTAAGAGATTGTTGATTTATCATTATATGGACGACATACTTATTTGCCATCCAGAAAAAGAAGTTTTGTTAGAAGCATTACAATTTATAACTCAAGCATTAGAAAAGAGAGGACTAACGATAGCCCCTGAAAAATTACAATTAGAGGAGATCCAAGAATATCTGGGTACAAGGCTCACTGCTACTACAGTCAGACCAACAAGGTTGACCATCAGGACAGATCAATTGAATACCTTGAACGATTTTCAGAAACTCTTAGGTGACATTAACTGGATCAGATCCTATTTAAAATTATCCACAGGGGAATTAAAACCTTTATTCGATATATTAAAAGGTAATCCTGACTTGAATTCCCCTAGGAAACTTACTCCCGAAGCACGGATATCCTTACAGCTAGTAGAGAATAGACTTCAGCAGTGTTACGTTGATCGTTGTGATCCTACTCAACCATTAAGTTTAATCATAATCTCAGAGAAGCATACCCCTTTTGGCATAGTTTGGCAAGGAGGACCTCTGCAAAGTATAAATCTCCCTAGCTCTCCGGCTAAACACATTGCAATCATATCCCCAAGCATTGCCAGGTAATATTCAAGGGAATAGAATCTTGCATTACTGTTTTGGAATCCATCCGTCTATTATTAAACTCCTTATTCCACTCAGCAAATTAAATGGCTAATTAATAATGATGATGATTTGGTCAGTATATATTGTTCCACTTCAGCTCAGTTCGATAACCATTATCCCCAACATCCCTGGATTCAATTCGTAAAAATACTCCCATAGTTTTTCCAAAAGTGACTAGTGTCCAGCCTCTTAAAGACTGTGTAACCATTTTTACTGATGGCTCCAAAAATGGAGTAGGTGCAGTACTTATCAGTAAACAACTTCACACCATAATAGTTCCACCCAACTCCGCACAGGTTACTGAACTTGCAGCTGTAATATTAGCCTTTAAATTAGCAGATAATCAGCCATTCAATCTTCTATCTGATAGCTTATATATCATTAATGCTTTACAGGTTCTTGAAACGGTACCCCATATTTCTTCCATGTCCACGGTAGCTTCTTATTTTACTATGCTACAAAACCTTATCCTACAGCGTAAACATCTATTCTATGTAGGACATATTAGATCTCATTCTAATTTACCAGGACCTTTGGCCAATGCTAATGACTTGGTAGATATGGCCACCAAATCAATCTTTGTTTTTTCCATAGAGGAACAAGCAAAACTCTTTCATGAAAAATTTCATGTAAACTCCACTACTTTGAGCAGAAAATTTCCTATATCTAAATGTATGGCTCGACAAATAGTAAAAAATTGTCAACATTGTGCTCCTTTAATCCCAGTACAATCCTTTGGAGTTAACCCCAGGGGACTGCTGCCTGGTCATATTTGGCAGATGGATGTAACCCATATTCCTGAATTTGGTACTGTTAAGTATGTACATGTGTCAGTAGACACTGCTTCAGGGTCATTATGGCTTCCGCTCATTCTGGAGAAAAGGTAAAAGATGTCATTCAACACTGCCTACAAGCATTTGCTGGCTGGGGCATACCTAAAGTTATTAAAACAGATAATGGTCCTGCTTATACTTCCAAAAGCTTCCGGTTGTTTTTACAAACATTTAACATCCAATCAGTCACTGGCATCCCCTATAATCCTCAGGGACAGGGCATTGTGGAAAGAGCACATCTTACTTTAAAAAATTGTCTAAATAAACAAAAAGGGGGAATAGGAGCCTTCTACAAGTCTCCTAAAGATAAACTTAATTTAGTTCTTTTCATTCTAAATTTCTTAATTCTGGATAGGGACGGCCATTCTGCAGCTGATCGACATTATAATCCCCATAATACTCCTCAAGTATGGGCAAAATGGAAAGATATCCTGACAGGTTGTTGGAAAGGACCGGATCCAGTCCTTCGTTGGGTCCGAGGGTCTGTTTGTATTTTCCCACAGGATCAACAGACTCCAGTCTGGATTCCAGAAAGGCTAATCAGAGTTTTACAGCATGCAAGTGATGCTGCTCTTCCTTGCAATGGCGAGTCTGAGCCTTCCTCCAATAACAAAAACTCAGACGGAAAGGCAAACCCGGAACCTATGGGCCATTGTTAGCCTGGCCATATTTTTCACTTCTAACTAACACATTTTTTATCCTTCCTTTTCTTGTTTTTCACCAATTCCTCTACAAGCCTGTCAATTCTACTGATGATTTTTCAGGTCGTGCTGTTTTTGGTGACAAGGATATCTCTAGTCTTTCTTTGCTTTAACAGGAGGAGTTTTTGCGCTTTGCCGTTGGAATCATACTACAAATCAGACCCAGAGTAGAGCAACTCGTTCTGCTGACCCTAGCTGTGATATTGCTTTTCCTCCCACGTCAGCTTGTGTATTTCCTCCCTTTTATGTTTCTACCAACTAACATTTCTAATAACACCTCTTAACTGTTCACTAACCGTGTGCTATCTCTCACAATACTGGAATGGTTCTTTTGCCACCCGTGCAATTTGCACATTTCTTTCTTCCTACCAGTCCTAGTTTCTGTTGCAGATATAGAATTGCCAGCGCTATTATCAAGAAACAGGAGAGGCTTTGACATTGCAACAGCCGTGATCATTGCCACCACAGTCCTTGCAGTAGCAGCATTGACACAACCATAACAACGATCATTTGGCCGAGAATGCAGCTGCAGCCTTACAGACCATAGAGACTCTATCAGAGAGTGGACTCACTATAAGAACAAGTGGATACCTTGCAAGAACTTTTGGGACTGGGATGCGTTTATTCCCTGAGAGCTGTTTTGTGTTGCCCGTATTGTAACTCCATTGGGATGTATATTGTTTCTGTATTTAATATGGCTATATGGTTTTTCTTCTGTTTATAGATTTGTCAAACAGCGGGCAGGCTTAGGAGCTATGGTGGTACTCCTCTGCCTTGGCCTCCTTCTCTTCATTCGTTTTGGCATGCATCTACGAGCTAGCCAATAGAGAGATCAAATTATCTTTCATCAGGCCATGACCGCCCTAAAGGCCGACAGCCCCCCATTAGTATGGCTCTTGATGCTGGACCGGTAGTCAAAGACGGGTAATGAAGGAGGTGGCTGTGTACCAACCTAAGACAGGAGCTGCAGCATGCTCTGCAGGCTCTGATGACGGGTAAGGACATATGCTGACCACTCAGCCTAAGACAGACACGGTCCCGAGCCTTAGTTTAATAGTAAAGAAGGGGGATATGTCGGGGTTTCCAGGACCCCCAGCCTTGGGCCTGGTCAAGATGGCGCCTGACACTGAGCCAAAAGCGGCCAGCTATACAGTAAACAACCAGCGAATTCCAATGTTTGGCTAGTTAACGATGTGACTAGAGCATGCCCCCCTCGTGTACCTATCCTATGCTTGCAGCTGTCCGCGTTTACCTCGTGTACTCTCCCCTGATTGGTTGAAGTGTATATAAGCCTGGAGGGTGGGAGAGTAAGGCAGGCAGAAGCGGAAGAAGCTGAGGGCAGAAGAAGCTGGGAGTGCGCAGGCAGCGGAGGCTGAAGCTGAGCTGGAAGCTGGGAGTACGCGGAAGCTGGAAGAAGCTGAGAGAAGAGAAGCTGGGAGTGCGCGGAAGCTAGGAGTAAGAGAAGTATAGGAGAGGGACTGTACATAATAAACTTCCAAAGCTTCAGACATTTGTCGTGTCTCTCTCTGCGGGCAGAGGGAGCGCGATAAGGAGTCAATGATATTTATGTTCTAAAAGGAGCAGTTACATATATCAAACAAACTTTCCTTAACGCCAAGAATCAAATAGGCCAAAATACAATATCACTGGGTAACATTAACATACCCCTCTCAACATTAGATTGATAATGTAAACAAAAAATAAAGATGCTACACAACTAAAAAACATCTAGACTTAACAGATATATGTAGAATAATTAATTTATCAGTGACTGAATATACCTTCATCTCCACAGCATATAAAACATTTTGCAAAATATAATTATAATTCAATGATAAGAAAAAAAGTAGAAAATACTCAGACACCTGGAGACTAAATCATTGCAAATAATTTTATTGAATGATGAATAGATTGCAGTATGAATCAGTGGTGAAATAAAAAAAAACTTAAAAGTAAATGAGAATAGTGGTAAACATATCAAACTTCAGGATCACTATGAAGGAGTCTATAAGAGGAAAGTTTATATTATTGAGCTCCTGTTTTAATAAATAGGAAGACACCAAATAAATTTACTAACATTACATCTCAAGGGCCTAGACAAAGAAGAACAAATCAATAACAATATCAATAGAACACAGAAAATAAAATCAGAGTTCAACTCAATAAATTTGGTCTTATAAAAACAATTCAAAAATCAATGAAAAAAGTTAGTTCTTTGAAACACTAAACAAATTTGATACATTTTTAGCACAGCCAAATATAGGAAAGAGAGAGTAATATAAAATTTTCAAATCCATGATGAAAATATCACCAAAAGCCCTACAGAAATAGAGGAGTATCATAAAGTATATTGTTCTTATACTCCAGTGTGTTGGAATATTCCTAGATATGTATGACCTAACCAAACTGAATCAGAAGAATGTAGAAAATTTGAAGATATCAAATTCTAGTAATGAAATTGAAGAAGTCATAAAAAATCTACCAAAAAGGAAAATATAGGACTGGATGGATTCCCAGTCAAGTTCTACCAGGCTTTTAAAGAAGAACTAACATCAATCCTCCTCAAATTTTTGCACAATATAGAAAAGTAAGGAATGCTTTCAAACTAATTCTATGAAACTAAAGCCACCTGATACCAAAATCAGACAAAGTAACATAAAAGAATAAAAGACTTTATGCCAATATCCTTGATGAACATAGATGCAAACAATTCTTAATAAAATACTGGCAAATTGCATACAAAAGCATATTAAAATGATAGTTCACCATGGTCAATCCCAAGGCTGACATCATTCTAAAAGGAAAAACTGGAGTCATTCCCACTAAAAACAGAAAGAAGACAAGGATTTCCTCATTTACCAATTTTATTCAACATATTCCTCAAAACCCTGGCTAGAGCAATTAAGCTAAAGATATAAATTAAAGTGAGATGAGTAGGAAAAAAGCATTCAAACTATGTATTTTGCTGGCAACATGATTCTATATGTTAAAGTCCCAAAATCTCAACTGGTAAACTTTTAGAACTCATAAAGAAATTCAGCAAAGTAGTGGCATAAAAAATTAATACCCATAACAACTGAATTTCTATACATCAAAATGAATCAGCTATAATAGAAATTAGGAGAACATTCCCATTCACAATAGCCTCCAAAAAAAAAAAAAATACTTAGGAATCAATCTAATAAAGAGGTGAAGTACCTCTGCAATGAAAATCAGTGAACAGAGCTATAGTTAAGAAAACTAAATATTCATGAAAGCAAATGGAGCAGAATTGAAGATGCATAGATTAATTCTACATAAATATAGTTACTTCATATTAGACAAAGGTGTTAAAAGTGCACACTGGAGAAAAGATATCCTTTTCAACAAATGGTGCTGGGAAAACTGGAAATCCATATTTAATAGAATAAAAGTTAATACCTATTTTTTCACCCTGCACAAAACTTAACACTAAGTAAATCAAAGACCGAGAAATTTTACTAGAAATGCAGAGCCTACTAGAAGAGCAGTTAGGCCCAGATCTCCAACACATGTACAGGAACTGATTTCCTGAAGAAGACTCTAAAATAATAATAATAATAATAATAATAATAATAATAATAATAATAATACATTAGATGGGACCAAACTAAATACCTTTACAGCAAAATAAACATGAAGATAGAACCTACAGAATGGGAGGAGAATTTTACTACCTGTATATGTTGTCAATTTCTTGGATGTACAAAGAATTCAGAAATCTTACACACACACACACACACACAAAAATCAATAAAGGGACAAAGGAACTGAGCAGACCTTTCACAAATACTAGAGAAATAATCAACAAATATTTAAAAAAATCTTCAACATCTTTAGATATTAGAGAAATACAAATTAAAGGTGCCAAGATTACATCTCAATCTGGTCAGTATGGTAAGTATCAAGAATACAAGTAACACATGTTCATGAAGATATGCAGAAAAAAGAATGCCCACACATTGCTGGTGGGACTGCAGATTGTTGTAACCCCTCTGGAAAGGAGTATGGATATTTTTGAAGAAATGTATCCACCATTAAAATGAGCGAACCCACTCTTTAATATATACCCAAATGATATTAAATTCTGCATACTACAATGACACAGTCACATTAATATTTATAGCAGCACTATTTAAAATAGTTAAGTTATGAAAGTAATATAGGTGCTCTTCAACAAATGAATGGATAAAGAAATTGAGGCATACATACACAATGCATTGTTAATCAGCCATAAAGAATGACTCCATGACTTTTACAAGTAAGTGGATGGATCTAAAGAATATTATGCTAAGTTAAAAAAAAATCCCAAATTCAACGATTGAATTTTTTTGCTGATTTGGAAAATCTACATCACATACAGTGGGGGAGGGTAAGAAAAGTTTATAAGATTAGACAATGGTGAAAAAATGAAGAGAGGAGGATAGAAATAGGAAATAAAGTAGAAAGTAGAATAAATCTAACATAATTTTCCTATGTATACATATAAAAATACCTAAGTGATTTCCACCATCATGCCCACCCACAAGTCAATTGTCATTGTAATTTTTTTTTATTGTAAAGCAATGGGATACATGTTGTTTCTCTATTGGTACATGGAGTAAATGCATACCATTTGTGTAATCATAAATTTACATAGGGTAATGTTGTTTGATTCATTCTGTTATTTTTCCATTCCCCCACCCCTTCCAACACTCCCACCCCTCCCTCCCCTCTTTCCCCTCTATACAGTCCTTCCTTCCTCCACTCTTGTCCTCTCCCTAACCCTAACACTAACCCTAACACTAACCCTTCCACCCCCCATTATGTGTCATCATCCACTTATTAGCGATATCATTCTTCCTTTGGTTTTTGAGATTGGCTTATCTCACTTAGCATGATATTCTCCAATTTTATTCATTTGCCTGCGAATGCCATAATTTTATCATTCTTTATGGCTGAGTAATATTCCATTGTATATATACACCACAGTGTCTTTATCCATTCATCAATTGAAGGACATCTAGGTTGGTTCCACAATCTGGCTATTGTGAACTGAGCAGCTATGAACATTGATATGGCTGTATCTCTGTAGTATGCTGATTTTAAGTCCTTCAGGTATAGGCCAAGGAATGGGATAGCTGGGTCAAATGCTGGTTCCATTCCAAGATTTCTAAGGAATCTCCATACTGCTTTCCAGAGTGACTGCACTAATTTGCAGTCCCACCAGCAATGTATTAGTGTACCTTTCTCCCCACATCCTTCCCAACACCTGTTGTTGCTTGTATTCTTGATAATCACCATTCAAATTGGGGTGAGATGGAGTCTTAGGGTAGTTTTGATTTGCATTTCTCTTATTAATAGAGATGTTTAACATTTCTACATATATTTGTTGATTGCTTGTAGATCATTTACTGTGAAGTGTCTGTTCATTTCCTTAGCCCATTTGTTGATTGGGTTATTTGCATTCTTGGTGTAGAGTTTTTTGAGTTCTTTATAGATTGTGGAGATTAGGACTCTATCTGAAGTATGATTGGCAAAGATTTTCTCCCACTCTGTAGACACTTTCTTTGCATTGCTGACAGTTTCCTTTGCTGAGAGAAAATTTTTAGTTTGACTCTATCCCAATTATTTATTCTTGCTTTTTTTTCTTGTGCTCTGGGAGTCCTGTTGAGCAAGTCTGGTCCTAAGCTGACATGCTAAAGATCTGGACCTACATTTTCTTCTATAATCTGCAGGGTCTCTGGTCTGATTCCAAGGTCCTTAATCCTTTTGAGTTTAGTTTCATGCGCAGTGAGAGATATGGGTTTAGTTTCATTCTATTGCATATGGATTTCCAATTCTCCCAGCACGATTTGTTGAAGAGGCTATCTTTTCTCCATTGCATATTTTTGGCCCCTTTGTCTAGTATGAGAAAATTGTATTTCTTTGGGTTTGTGTCCGTGTCCTCTATTCAGTACCATTGATTTACCTTTCTATTTTGGTACCGAAACCAGGCCATTTTTGTTACTATTGCTTTGTAGTAGAGTTGAAGATCTGGTAGTGTGAAACCCCTGGCTTCGCTCTTTCTGCCAAGGATTGTTTTAGCTATTCTGGGTTTCTTATTCTTCCAGATGAAATTCATAATTGCTTGCTCTATTTCTGTAAGGTACGTCATTGGGATTTTAATTGGAATTGCATTGAATCCGTATAGCACTTTTAGTAGTATGGCCATTTTGACAATATTAATTCTGCCTATCCAAGAACATGGGAGATCTTTCCATCTTCTAAGGTTTTCTTGAATTTCTTTCTTTAGTGTTCTGTAGTTCTCATTGTAGAGGTCTTTCACCTTTTTTTTGAGATTGATTCCCAAGTATTTTATTTTTCTTCAGGCTATTGTGAATGGGGTAGATGTCCTAATTATTCTTTCCAAAGATTCATCACTTATGTATAAAAATGCATTAGATTTATGTGCATTGATCTTATAACCCACTACTTTACTGAATTCACTTATGAGTTCTAAAATTTTTCTGGTGGAATTTCCTGGTTCCTCTAAGTATATAATCCTACCATCAGCAAATAGGGATAGTTTGAGTTCTTCTTTTCCTATTCGTATCCCTTTAATTTCTTTGGTCTGTCTAATTGCTCTGGCTAGAGTTTCAACGATGATATTGAATAGAAGTGTAAAAGAGGGCATCCCTGTCTTGATCCAGTTTTTAGGAGAATGCTTTCAGTTTTTCACAATTTAGAAGGATATTAGTCATGGGCTTAGCTTATATGGCCTTTACAATACTAAGGAATGTTCCCACTCTCCCTATTTTTTCTAGTGTTTTGAGCATGAAGGGGTGCTGTATTTTATCAAATGCTTTTTCTGCATCTATCGAAATAATCATGTGATTCTTGACTTTAAGCCTATTGATATGGTGAATTACATTTATTGATTTCCTGATGTTGAACCAACCATGCATCCCTGGGATGAAACCCACTTGATTTTGGTGCACTATCTTTTTAATATGTTTTTGTATGCGATTTGCTAAAATTTTGTTGAGACTTTTGGATCAATGTTCATTAAGGATATTGGTCTGAAATTTTCTTTCCTCAGTGTTTCTCTGTCTTGTTTAGGTATCAGGGTAATATTGGCTTCATAGATTGAGTTTGGGAGGGTTCCCTCCTCTTCTATTTATGGAATACTTTGAGTATTAGAATGAGTTCTTCTTTAAAGGTTTTGTAGAACTCGGCTGAGAACCCATCTTTTTCTGGACTTTTCTTTGTTGGTAGGTTTTGATGACTTTTTCTATTTCATTACTTGAAATTGGTCTATTTAAATTGTGCATGTCCTCCTCGTTCAGTTTAGGCAATTCATGTCTCTAGAAACCTGTTGATGTCTTTGAAATTTTCTATTTTGTTGGAGTATAGATTTTCAAAATAGCTTCTAATCATGTTTTGTATTTCATTCATTTCTGTTGTGATATTTCCTTGTTCATTCTGAATTTTAGTGATTTGGAATTTCTCTCATCTTCTCTTTGTTAGTGTGGCTAAAGGTTTATCAATTTTATTTATTTTTTCAAAAAACCAACTATTTATTTTGTCAATTTTTTGTATTGTTTCTTTTGTTTCAATTTCATTGATTTCAGCTCTGAGTTTAACTATTTCCTGTCTTCTACTACTTTTGGTGTTGGTGTGCTCTACTTTTTCTAGGTCTTTGAGCTGTAGTGTTAGGTCGTTTATTTGTTGAGTTTTACTTCTTTTATTAAATCCGCTCCATGAAATAAATTTTCCTCTAAGTACTGCTTTCCTAGTGTCCCAGAGATTTTGATATGATGTTTCTTTGTTCTCATTACCTCTAAGAATTTTTTAATTTCCTTCCTAATATCTTCTGTTATCCATTCATCACATAATAGCATATTGTTTAATCTCCAGGTGTTGGAGTAATTTCTGTTTTTACTCTTTCATTTATTTCTAATTTCAATCCTTTAAGATCTGATAAAATACAAGGTAGTGTCTCTATCTTCTTGGATTTGCTAATATTAGCTTTGTGGCATAATATATGGTCTATTTTAGAGAAAGTCCATGTGGTGCTGAGAAGAAAGTGTATTCGCTCTTGGTTAGATGGTATATTCTATAAATGTGTGTTAAGTCTAAATTATTGATTGTGTTATCGAGATCTATAGTTTCTTTGTTCAATTTTTGTTTGGAAGATCTGTCCAGTGGTGAGAGAGGCATGTTAAAATCACCTAGTATTATTGCGTATGGTCTATTTGGTTTCTGAAATTGAGAAGGATTTGTTTGACATACATGGATGAGCCACTGTTTGGGGCATTGATGTTTATGATTGTCATGTCTCGCTGATTTATGCTTCCCTTAAGCAGTATGAAATGCTCTTCTTTATCCCTTCTGACTAACTTTGGCTTGTAGTCCACATTATCTGAAATGAGGATGGATACTCCAGGTTTTTTGCTGTGTCCATGTGCATGGTATGTTTTTCCCCATCCTTTAACCTTTATTCTATGGGTATCTCTTTCTATGAGGTGAGTCTCTTACAGGTATCATATTGTTGGATCTTTCTTTTTAATCCAATCTGACAGTCTATGTCTTTTGATTGATGAATTCAGGCCATTAACATTCAGGGTTATTACTGATATATGATTTGTATTCCCAGTCATTTGTTTCATTTTTTAAAATCTTATATATTTACTTTTTTAACACGACATGATTCCTCCTTTATTTGACAATTCCTTATGATAATTCCTCCATTTGCTGATTTGCTTCTTTGTTTTTCACTTCTTCATCATGGAATATTTTGCTGAGAATGTAATGTAATACTGGCTTTCTTTTTGTAAATTCTTTTAGCTTTTGTTTATCATGGAATGATTTTATTTCATCATCAAATTTGAAGGTAAGTTTTGCTGGGTATAAGATTCTTCGTTGGCATCCATTTTCTTTCAGGGCTTGAAAAATGTTGTTCCAAGCCCTTCTAGCTTTTAGGGTCTGGATTGAAAAATCTGCTGATATCCATATTGGTTTCCCCCTGAATGTAATTTGGTTCTTTTCTCTTACAGCCTTTAAAATTCTGTCTTTATTTTGTATGTTAAGTTTTTTCATTATACTGTTCCTTGGTGTGTGTCTGTGGTAATTTTGTGTATTTGGAGTCCTATAAGCCTCTTGACCTTGATTTTCCATTTCATTCTTCAGATTTGGGAAATTTTCTGATATTATTTCATTGAATAGATTGTTCATTCCTTTGGTTTTTTTCTCTAAGCCTTTCTGAATCCCAATAATTCTTAAAATTTACCTTTACCTTTTCATGATATCCCATTGTTCTTGGAGATTCTGTTCATGATTTCTTACCATCTTCACTGTTTGGTCAACTTTGTTTTAAAGGTTAAACATTGTGTCCTGTATATCTGAGATTCTGTCTTCCAGGTGTTCTATCCTATTGGTTGTGCTTTCTATGGAGTTCTTAATTTGGTTTATTGTTTCCTTCATTTCAAGGATTTCTGTTTGTTTTTTTTTCAATATCTCTAACTCTTTATTGAAATGATCTTTTGCTTCCTGTATTTCCTCTTTTAACTGTCGATTGGTGCTATCATTCAATGCCTGCATTTGCTCTTTTATCTCATCATTCAATGCCTGCATTTGCTCTTTCATCTCATCATTTGCTTCCCTGATTATTTTAATTATGTACATTCTGAACTCCCTTTCTGTCATTTCTTCTGCCATGCTGTCATTGGATTTTATTTATGTAACATCTAGATTTGTTTGGGGTATTTTCTTTCCTTGTTTTGCCATATTATTCAGGTATCACTGGACCACTTAGATATTGTAGATTTCCTCTATTGACTTATAATGTCCCTGAATATTTCTAGTATATCCCCTCTTAGCCTTCAGTAGCCTGAAGTCTTGGAGGAAGTTGATAATGCAGTGCTTCACAAGGAAGTTGCCTCTCTAGGGGTGGTGGCCTTCAGGTGGTGTATATTCCCTGATAGTGGGCAGAGGTATCTCCACTTGTTGACCAATGGTCATCCAAAGGGGTTCTAGGCTGCAGGCTGAGGATAGGCCTGTTTGGGCCTGTGTCTCTGGTTTTACCATCCTTGTGCTACAACCTCACCTGGCAGGGAAGTCTTATCCAGTGGGGAGGTCTCAATGGTCAGTTCCCCTCCTGGAGGTTCCCCTAAATCCACAACTACTGCCTGCGCTGGGCTGCCTTCTTCTGCAATGTTCCCAGGGTCCTGGACCTACCTCCTGGGCCTGGTAGCCTCACCCTTCACAGACGAGTCTCCTTAGGCTGCCTCTCCTCAGAGAATCTGCCCGCAGTCCTGGAACCTTCACTCCACCCCTCAGCTTGTCTCTTCCACCAAGAAGCCTTCTAGGTCCTGGGACCCTGCTCTGCACCTAATCACCTGGCTATGCAGCCCCTCCTCTGAGTCCCCACCTGGATCCTCATACAGTTGCTGTGAGTCCCAGCAATCCGCCGCACACCTCTTCCTCTGGTCAGCCACCTGGTGTTCTGTTACAGTTACTAGGAGTCCAAACAACTCACTGTGCACCTCCTCCTCCTGAGTCCTGCGCACCTCTGAGTCCAAGCGACCCGCCACATGCCTCCCCCTGCGGGCAGCTGCCCAGAGCTCTGGTACAGATGCTCCAAGTCCAAGGGACCTACTGCACTCCCCCTCTTCCTTCAGACAATTCCCTGGTGTTCAGGAGTGGTCGCTTGAGTCCTAACAGCTTGCCGTGCAGCTCCTCCTCTGGGCAGCTGCCTGGAGCCCCAGTGGGTTGCTCCGAGTCCAAGCTTCGTGCTGAGCAGCCTCCTCTACAATGCTCACAGTTGTCCGAGTTCACTGCTCCAGTGGGGGATTGTTGTCTCGTTGGGCAACTCTACTTCACAAAGTTCCCTGCGTTCCGGCACTACTGTCCCATCCGGGATGCCTCCCCAATGGGAGAAACTCACCCAGTGTCTTTGAGTTGGTCCCAAGTCTCTCAATATCTCCTCTTCTTGAATCCTGAGTCCTGGAGTCACATGAAATGCAGCCACCCTCTAGTCCGCCATCTTGAAATGCCCGTCATTCTAATTAAAATTGATAATATCCCATGCTTGTAAAACTTCATGAAAATGATTTCTACTGTCATGTAGAACTTAAAAGAACCAATAAATTTAAATTAAAATGACAATTGCTTGAAAAACTAGATGTTTATCCTATTATAAACTGTATAAAATATATACATGTACCAAAAATTTATTGCGTAAATATGTATTATCTTTATTTTATGTATTAAGATAAGTTTAACTTGAAAAAACAGAACAAAATATTCAAATGGGATTGTTGTTGCTATTTGATATTTTAATAACATGCATACATACCATAAAATATTTGTACTCAAATTCACTAGTAAATGTTTCCTTTATGTGGTCAACCTCATTGCCTTTCAAAAGTCTCTCTAATCCCACTATGATCTTGGAATAGCTAGAGAAATTGTTACATTTTCATTAAACCCAGCTCCATCCCAGAACTATTAAATCAGTGTCTTCATTTCACTAATCTGATTCATGGTTGTACAATTGTATCTGACAATTTTCCTGCAGTTTGATTTATTGTACACAAATGGGGTACAACTTTTCATTTGTATGGTTGTACACTCTGTAGATTCACATAATTCATGTAATAATACATAAACATAGGGTAATACTGTCTCATTCTACTATCTTTCCTTACCCCACCCCCTCCTCCCCATTTTTCTCCACACCATCCAAAATTCATTCATTCTTCTCTTCCCCCCACCATACCCACTCATTATATATTCTCATTCATTTATCAGAGAAAACATTTGACTTTTGGTTCTTTGGGCTTGGCCATTTTCATTTAGAATGATAATTTCCAACTTCATCCACTTACCTGAAAATGCCATAATTTTATTCTTCTTTATGTCTGAGTAATATTCCATTGTGTATATATACCACAGTTTCTTTTTCCATTCATCTATTGAGGGTCATCTCAGCTGGTTTCACAACCTAGCTATTGTGACTTCAACCTCTATGAACATTTATGTGGCTGCATCACTGTAGTATGCTGATTTTAAGTATTTGGGGTATAAACCTAGGAGTGGGATAGCTGGGTCAAATGGAAGGTGCATTCCAAGTTTTCTGAAGAATCTCCATATTGCCTGTCAGAGTGACTGCACCAATTTGTAACTCTACCAGCAATGTATGAGTGTACCTTTCTCACCATATCCACACCAACATTTATTATTGCTTGTGTTGTTAATATTAGTCATTCTAATTGGAGTTTGATGAAATCAGAGTCATTTTAATTTGTGTTTCTCTAATTACTAGGAATTACGAGAAATTTTTCATGTATTTATTGATCACCTGTATATCTTCTTTTGTGAAGTGTCTACTCATTTCCTTAGCCTATGTATTGATTGGTTTCTTTGTATTTTTTGGTGTAAAGTTTTTTAAGTTCTTTATACGCTTTGGGGATTAGCACTGTATCTGAAGTATATGTGGAAAAGATTTTCTCCCACTATCTCGACTTACTTTTAACATTACCGATTGTTTTCTTTGCTGAGAAAAAAAGCTTTTTAGTTTGAATATATCCCATTTATTGATTCTTTAATTCTTGCACTATGTGGGTCTTGTTGAGGAAATCTGGTCCTAAGTCACCATGATGGCGATTTGGGCCATATTTTCTTCTATTTGGTGAAGGGTAGCAGGACTATTTCTTAGATCCTTGAAACATTTTGAGTTGAGTTTTGCATAAGGTGAGAGAAAGGGTTTTAATTTCATTTTACTGCATATAGATTTCCAGTTTTGCCAGCACCATTTGCTTAATAGGCTATATTTTCTCCATTGTAAATTTTTGGCAAATTTGTCTAGTATGAGATAAATGTACTTATGTGGGCATGTCTCTGTGTCTTCTATCCTTTATGATTGGTCTTCCTGTCTATTTTGGTGCCAATACCATGCAGTTTTTGTTACTCTTCCTCTACAGTACAGTTTAAGGTCTGGTATTGTGATACCTCCTGCATCACTCTTCCTGTAAATGATTGTTTTTTGTATTTTGGGTCTTTTGTTCTTCCACATAAATTTCATGATTGCTTTCACTATTTATATGATAAATGTCATTGAGATTTTAATTGGAATTGCATTAAATATGTATAACACTTTTGGAAGTATGGTCACTTTGATAATATTAATTTTTACTCTCCAAGAACATGAGAGATCTTTCCATCTTCTAATATTTTATTCCATTTCTTCCTTTAATGTCCATTTCATTGCAGAGATCTTTCACCTCTTTGATTAGATTGATTCCCAAGTGTTTTATTTTTTGACACTATTTTGAACAGAGTTATTTCCCTTCTAGATAATAAATTGTTTATGAATTAAAATGCTATAGATTTAAGCATGTTGATTTTCAATTTTGCTATTTTGGTTAATTCATTTATTAGGTCTAGAAGTTTTCTGGTGGAGTTTTTTGGATCGTCTAAATATAGAATCATGTCATTGACAATTAGTGTTACTTTTAGTTCTTCTTTATCTATTTGAATCTATTTAATTTCTTTGGTCTATCTAATTTTTCCAGCTAGTATTTCAAGGATGATGCTGAATAGAAGTGGTGAAAGAGGGCATCCCTGTCTTGTTCCAATTTTTAAAGGAAATATTTCAGTTTTTCTCCATTAAGAATGATGTTGACTGTGAGCTTAGCTTAAATATCCTTTACAACTTTGGGGTATGCTCCTACTGTCCCTATGTTTCTTAGTGTTTTGAGTATGAAGGAGTGTTGTGTTTTGTTGAACACTTACTCTGCATCTATTGAAATAATTATGTGACTCTTTACCATGAGTCTGTTGAAGTGATGAATTATGTTTATTGATTTCCACATGTTGAACCATCTTTGCATCCCTGAGACGGACCCCAATTGATCTCCATGCACAATCTTCTTCATATGTTTTTGTATGCGATTTACTAAAATTTTGTTAAGGATTTTTGCATCTATATTCATGAAAGATATCAGAGTAAAATTTTCTTTCCTTGATGTGTCTTTGTCTTGTTTTGGTATCAGAGTGATACTGCTCCACAGAATGAGTTTGGAAGGGTTCCCTCCTTTTCTATTTCCTGAAATACTTGTTTGAAGGTCTTGTAGAACTCGACTGAGAATAAATCTAGTACTGGGCTTTTCCTTGTTCATAGGATTTTGATGGCTTCTTCTATTTCATTGTTTGAAATTGATCTGTTTAAATTGTGTATGTCCTCCAGGTTTATTTTGGGAGAATCATGTCTCTAGAAATTTTTAATATCTACAATATTTTCTATTTTGATGGAGTATAGATTTTCAGAGTAAATTCTCATTATGTTATGTCTTTTAGTGGTGTCTGTCATGATATTTCCTTTTTCATAACAAATTTTCATAATTTGAGTTTCCTCTCTCCTTTGTTAGTGTTATTAAGAATGTATCTATTTTGTTTACTTTTACAAAAAAACAACTTTTTGATTTGTCAATTTTTGAATTGTTTCTTTTGTTTCTATTTCATTGATTTCAGCTCTGATTTTAATGATTTTCTGCCTTCTACTACTTTTGATGTTGTTCTGTTCTTCTTTTTCTAGTGCTTTGAGGTGTAATGTTAAGTCATTTAGTTATTGACTTTTTCTTATTTTCTTGGATGAGTTCCATGCAATGAATTTTCTTCTTAGTACTGTTTTCATGGTGTCCCAGAGATTTTGATATGTTGTATAATCAATAATTTACCTCTAATATTTTTTTTAATTTCCTTCTTGATGTTTTCTGTTACCCATGCTTCATTCAGTAACATTATTTAGTCTGTAGGTTTTGGAGTAGTTTCTTTTTTTTGTTTTGTCATTGATTTCTAATTTCATTCCATTATGATCTGAGAGAATGCAAGATGGTATCTCTTTTATTTGCTTTTCCTAAGGGCTACTTTGTGGTATAACATGTGGTCTGTTTTAGAAAAGGATCCATGTGCTGCTGTGAAGAAAGTATATTCACTCATTGATGGATCCACTATTCTATACATGTCTGTTAAGTCTGTTATTGATAGTTTTATTAAAATCTGTGTTTTCTTTGTTTAGTATTAGTTTGGGAGATCTATCCAGTGGTGAGAGCAGTGCGTTAAAGTCACCCAGAATTATTGTGTTGTGGTCTCTTTGATTCCTGAAATTGAGATGGATTTGTTTGATGTACATGGATGCACCATTGTTTGGACCATAAATATTTATAATAATATGTCTTCCTGATTTATGATTTCCTCTAAACAGTATAAAATTTCCTTTCTTATCTCCTCTAACTATAACTTGAAGTCCAATTTATCTGATATAAGAATGAAACCCTCAATTTTTTACTGAGTCCCTGTGTGTGGTAGGATTTTTTTTTCCCATCCTTTTACCTTTAGTCTGTAGATGTCCTTTTCTATGAGATGAGACTCATGAAGGCAGCATATTCTTGAGTCTTTTTTTGTAATTCAATCTGCCAAGCTATCTCTTTTGATTGATGAATTTAGGTCTTTAACATTCAGGGTTATTGTTGAGATATGATTTGTATTCCTAGTCAATTGGGTTTATTTTTGGTTTTTAACTTGAGTTGGTATCTCCTTTGATTGGTATTTCCTTTTAGATAGTTCCTCCCTTTGCTGACCTACAATGCTGTTTTCCATTTCCTCCACATGGAATATTTTGCTGAGAATGCTCCATACCACAGGCTTTCTATTTGTAAATTCTTTTAACTTTTGTTTATCAAGGAAGGATTTTTTTTCCTATTCAAGTCAGAGGGTTACTTTTGCTGGGTATAGGAGTCTTTGTTGGCAAACACGTTTTTTAGGGTCCAGGCTGAGAAATCTGATATCCATATTGGTTCCCCCTATATGTAATCTGATGCTTTTCTCTTATAGCCTTCAAAATTCTATCTTTATTTTGTATATGTGGTATTTTCATTATAATGTGACTTTGTGTGGATCTGTTGTAATTTTGTGCATTTGATGTTCTGTAACTCTCTTGCATTTGATTTTCTATTTCATTCTTCAGGTTTGGGAAATTTTTTAATATCAGTTCATTGAATAGGTTGTTTATTCCTTTGGTTTTTTTTCTGTGCCTTCCTCAATCCCAATAATTTTTAAGTTTGGTCTTTTCATAATGTCTCAGAATTCTTGGAGGTTTTGTTCATGATTTCTTATCATCTTCTGTGTTTGGTCAACTTTATTTTCAAGATTAAATATTTTGTCTTTATTATCAGCTTTTTTCTTCCCAGCAATCTATCTGTTGGTGATGATTTCCATTGAGTTTTTTTTTTTTTTTAGTTTATTGTTTACTTCATTTCAAGGATTTCCATTTGTTTTTCCTTTTGTTTTTTGAGAATTTCTATCCCTTTGTTGAAGTGATTCTTTTCCTTCCTGCATTTGCTCTTTCATCTGCTTATTGGAGTGATCATTCATTGCCTGCATTTGCTCTTTCATTTCATCCTTTGCTTCATAAGTTATTTTAATAATGTATGTTCTGAATACCTTTTCTGACATTTCTTCTGTGATAGTGTAACTGGGTTCTCTGAATACAGAATCTAGGTTTGTTTGGAACATTTTCTTCCCTTGTTTTTTCATGTTGTTCATGTATCTTCCCCTCTAGAAGTGCAGATCTTGGGTGTTGCAGTTTCCCCCCATAGGCTTATAGTAACCCTACAGGTTTCCAAAACCTCTTCTTAAAGGGGGAGATCAATATTAGCAGTACCCAGAACAGACAATAAGCAGCCCTAAACCAAATAGCCCCTTTGAAGACATTAACAATATTGTCATAATAAACAAAGAGAATGAGTTCAAATCTTATCTGCAGTATAACAGATAGATTTGCAATAAGGTCTGAAGTTTCTAATGGAGGACAAAGAGGATGGGGAGTGGTGTAAAATGTACCTGTTAATGGGATAAGTAAAGAGTATATAGAAGTTCTAGATCATAGAGAGTGTAAAAGTGTAATTAAAAGCAGTTGGTTGTTAGCATGAGAAAAAGGAGAAAGACACTGTGAGGAAACAGGTAAACAAAAGGAAAATAGAGCAAGGAAA
This sequence comes from Sciurus niger, assembly GCA_020740815.1. Classification (NCBI taxonomy): domain Eukaryota; kingdom Metazoa; phylum Chordata; class Mammalia; order Rodentia; family Sciuridae; genus Sciurus; species Sciurus niger. The sequence goes on from JAHUXG010016952.1 coordinate 140,890, forward strand.
GTAAAGAAACAAAAACTTACAATTTTTCAAAAAGTAGAAAAAAAAAGCCCTGCATTATAACAGTTGTGTTTTATTCAAAGTTCCCAGTCTTCAGTAGCCTGATGCATGAAAGATACATGACAATGACCTTCAAGTTTCTAGCAGGCATCTCAGGATGGGATTTGCCCCACCTAAAGATGGAAGTTTGTGCTTCCCAGATTATCCAAGATGGCCAAACTGACTTGCAAGTATGTTGACAAATGGGGAGCTGCAGCTAAGGGCATGGGTGTGGTTTCCAGGAGTCCTGGAGGCAGGTTGTGGTTGGTTGGAAAGGAGTCCTGGAGCAGAGGGTGATCTGTCCAATTCAGGGGTCCTAGAGGTGGGGTATGGTCAGTTTGCCTGGGGGTTACATTGGCAGGATGTGGTCAATTAGGCTTTGAGGTCCTGGAGGTGGGGGCTTGGTCAGTCTGTCCACAGGTCCTGTAGGACCTGGCTATTGTCACAAAATTGTGGCAGCCACATGTAATGAAACCTGTGGGTACCATGGCAATGGACTTCCAGGCAACAGCAGGCAACTGGTGATCCCCTGGTAGTCTGCAGTCAGTCTGCAGGCTAACAGTAGACAATCACCTCTTCAACAGAGGTTCTCTTTGCAGTCCAAGGCCTGATGCATTGAGAGCCTTCTCGAGTAGATACATTTTCTGCAGCCACTGTCAGATGAAATTTGGGTTACATCCTTCTCTCTCTATTATTTATTTATGTATTCTTATTTCAGGAACTGTTGACATTCAGGGATGTAGCCATTGATTTCACTGAAGAGGAGTGGAAATGCCTTCAGCCAGCTCAACAAAACTTATATAGAGATGTGATGTTAGGGAATTACACAAACTTGGTCTTCCTGGGTATGCATAACTTCCCTTCACAATTTTTAATTAATTATGATTATTTAATTTTCTTTCCTTGATGAACATCTTTTAAAAATTTCTCTATAAGAATGTGTTTCAGACTTGTACTTTCAAGAAAAGCAGGGCATTTTTGGTATAAATAAAATGTTAATGACATTCCTTTTAGTTTTTAATCTCTCACTTTCTTGGTATGTTGCATATACTTTGCTTTAGAAAAGTGATACTGAGAGTAATTCAGTGATATAAAATATTGTGGCCCACACCTATAAGAAGACACAGTTTAGCGGCCCACAGTTCAAGAAAGAAGACAAATTTCAAAAGGTTGATGGAGAAGTTACCTAGCAGAAAAGATTTTTCAGAAGCTTAGGTTTATTTCTCCTGTTATCATTGAATATGTACTGCCCTATGTTTATCATGTTTTAAAATTCTTTAAAATCTTCTGTGTGTCTACACTGATGTCTCAGTTCATTTAAATTAAGCACCCAAACTCTCCTTTGCTAGTGAGGGTCAGCATAATCTAAAAGATTTTCTGTTATTTGTGGGTTTCCAGGTGATAATGTGCACATTTTTGGAGAATTCTAGGTCAAGCCATTAAATAAATTAATATCCTAAAGCAGTTTAATATTATTCATATATTTATTCATTAAAATTCACTTACATGTGCTCTTTATAAATAATTACTTGTTATGAATTTTCTGTGAAATGAAAGTCAAGGTTCACAATAAATGCTCTTTTGTGGTATGTAATGATAGTTGTAAACTGTAGTTATATGAAAGCATTTGTATATAATATATTTATGGTTGGTTAAATTTTCCTTTCCTTTATTCTTTTGTTTTATAGACTATATTTCATGTTGTAGAAGAGGTTCCTCACTTCACATAACACTGATTTATATTTGTCTATATTTTATGAATATATGACAATTTCTGTTACTTCACAAATTAGGATATTGTTGAAATTAAGATATGCATGATTCTTGTTTCTATTGCCAATAAAATTTTATATACTTTTACTAGTTTTTATAAATAGTATGCATTTTAAATTATTTTTTAATTTTATCCAGATTGATTTCTTACCTTGTATATGTACATACTAATGTAATTTTTTTATATGTTCATGTAAGAGGGATAGAATCTAGGGATACTCTAATAATGGGATACAACCCCAGCCCCTTTATATTTATATTTGGAGAGAGGTTCTCACAAAGTTATTGAGGATGACATTTAAATTTTTACCTCTCTGCCTCAGAATTACAATAGTAATTCTAGATTATATGCATGCTCTCTCTATACATATATTCATTAATTTGTTATTATTTATAGGATAAAGACCATACCATTTTAAAGGTACCTTTCAAATATTTTACAATCTGTTTAGTTTTATGTGTTGCTTGTAATTTTAATTGTGATCAAAACCACAAAACAATACCTGCTCTCTCACCATATCATGCATACTGTTCAGCAATATTAATTCAAATTTTCACATAATATATCTGTATAACTTGTATATCTCAAAAATTAATAAGTATATTTTCATGTAAACAAGTGGTAATTTTCATCTTCTCTTATCACTAATTTCTGTTCAGAAGGGCTTTTTTTGCATGTTTGTTTGTGTGTTTATTTTTAGTTGTCTTTTATCAATAGAGTTCTCCCTTATTTTTCTTTGTTGTAGTGACATATTTCAGTTAACATAATATACTGAAGATTTATCCTGATTATAGAATTTGCAAAAATTTGATACTTTTTAACATGAAAAATATTCTGTAGTTTCTGTATTCCAAATTACTGCGTTCACTCATTTCAAGGGTTATTTGGTTTGCTTCTTTACAGTAGCTCTGTTGATTAATGCTGTAATAAACTTTTGTGTTCAAACATCTTAATTTGCTGTATATGTGAGGTCTTATTACACTCAGAATTCGCTGTCAGTCTGTCTTAATTGATGTCACTATTACCAATTAAATTTTACAGTTTTTAATGTTTTTAAATTATAGAACAATCTTCTCCCAATTTTGTTTCTATTTTGAATATTTTTGATATCTCCATAAAAATGTGAGATTCCATAAAATTTCTAGAATAAATTTTTTCTGTCTCTGCAAAACATATCATTGGGAGTTTGAGAGATATTTACGTGGAGTCCCCAGAAAACTTTGAGAAGTACCAAGGTATTTTAATTTAATCTTTCAATTCTGGAAAAAGGTTATGTTCAAGATTGTTCAATCAATTGCCAAACATGTGTGGATTTTGAACATCCTTTCAACTTTTGATTTTTAACATTATTCTCTGATGATCAGGAAATAATTTTAATATTTTTATACCTATTAATCTATGGTTTCTGACTTTTCTGTTGACTGAGCCACTTTGCTATTTCATTTTTATTGAAAACAATTATTGCATAAGTCAAATTTGTCTAAATTATTTTAAGTTTTCTGTTTTTTAATTACCATTTTGCTTGACTTTTCTTTTACAGGAAGTGCATATTGGTGCCTCCTAGTATTCAACTGTTGCTTTCTATTTCTTTTCACTTCTGTCAATCTTAAATTTTTATGTCTTAGATATATGTTGTGAGTTGAAACTATATCTATTCTTTTTGCAGTATTCTAGGGAAAGCTTTTTTTTAATCTTCATATAATATTCTACTTTGCCTATTTTCAAAGTTTTTTTAAATTTAAGATATATTTTATCTCAGATAAATTCTTGCTTTAAACTGTTTTCCATATAATAATTTGGTCATCCCACTTTCTTTTGGCCATGTTTTTATGTAACACTTCTATTCCTTGCTTTCATTCTACATGTTTCCTTAGATTTAGAGTTCCCTGTAGATTGCATTTGTATTTCTTTTAGATTTATTATCTTTCTTTTTTAAAACTTTTATTCTTTTTTGATATACATGACAGTAGTATGTATTTTGACAAACCTACATACATGGAATAAAACTTCCCATATTTGTGAGTGTATACAACGTGGATTTACACTGCTTGTGTATTCATATATGAACATAGGAAATTTTTGTCTGATTCATTCTATTATCATACTTATACCCATCTCCACTTCCTTCCCTTAATTTCACTTTATCTAATTCAATGAAATTTTATTCCGTGTTCCCAAAAATTATTGTGTGTTAACCTCCACATATCAGAAAGAACATTCAGACTTATGCAGTGATATTTTAGTACCTGTACATTTAACATTCATCAGGTACTTCTAAACATCTAGACAGACTAGATGTTTCAATTAAAAACTCTATTTGTCCACTATGTATATGACAGTTTTGAAGAAGCTGCACACATATAACAATACTTCTAATTTGAAAATGACTTTAAAATATTAGCATTCTGATCCTTCACCAACCCAGTGTGCTATAATGATCCAATTTTAAAAAGAAAATCCTTCCTAGGTATTTTAGCACAAAACATACAAAATTTGTTTACTAATTCTACTTTTGTCATACAGTGGCAACCTCATTAACGTCTAGAAAAACTAGCTGTAGATTGCAACTTTTTTGTCCTTTATATACACTATATACAGAGGAAAGTAAAACAGAACCCACAAACATTGGATCAATGGTTACTTTTGCCTCATTGTAAGCACACTGGCGTGGTGTTCTAGAGAATCAGCATACAATTCTTATTATTCAACAGGTGTTTTGGCTATTGTCCTCCCCAAAACATTTCCTAGAAATGTTCAAAAAATGTGATTTACAAAATGTGTTATATTTTACCACTTCTACTTTGAACATTACAATATCTAAAAAGTTGTTATTTAAAAAAATACTTAGCATTGTCAACTATATATACAGTAATGAGGAGTAAAATGCACACACCAAGCAATGGTTATAATATGAAAAATGTAATTTACACATAACCAGTTTGGCAAAACCCTCCCTTCTCATGGTCAAAATCTTCTCCATGTCCTCCAACCCCCTGAATAAATGTGGACAATGTCATTCCTAGAGGTGGTCTACCAACTCCATTTCAATGTCACTTGCAGAAGACATTTCTCACTTTTTAAAATCAATGGGTATTTATTTAACATTATATATAACTGTAACCTATATAAGCAACTTGTTTAAAATTTACAATGTACAGATGTAGCAAAAGTTTTAAATGGTTGGGGGGGGCAAGTTGAGAGCAGCTGTTTCATAATACATACACAGGTCTCCTACAAATGCCCAGTAAATCTTCCTGAAGGATGTTGGGCATTTCCAATTGGTCAAATAGTGTGTTACCCTGCAGGGTCTCTCTTTGGTAGAACAAATGCCAAATGTCCAAAGGTGCTTGCTGTTCAACTCATCATGTTCCACAGTTTACTAACCTTCTGGGATGAAGAGACATTTGTTTGTCTTCCCAGGACGAGGTGTCATCTAATGTAGCATGCACAGAGTGGACACTGAAGGCCCCAGTCTGTGCTGATTGGCCAAACTTTCTGTCATTCATTAATCCCCCTGCTGGAATTGGCACTTTTTTTTGGCCACCATTCTTGAAATACCTTCCATTGGTGCTTACTCAGTGCAACTTTGAACATGATTGAGCCAGGAGACTTGACAGCCAAGAATTGCTCTGTCTCAAGTTGGAAAGATCAAAGCCACCATCATGTCATGCAGGGAGGTTTCCCAGGCTTTGACAGACTAGGTCAATCAGTGAGCAGTCACAGCAGTAGTTCTGGAGTTCTGCATGGCAGAGGCTGCACCATATTCCTGGGTCCCCCATCTTTCCATTTGTGTTCCATTTCTTGCTACTGTCTGTCAGAACTGACTTGGCATTTTCTTCTTTTAAACTTAATTATGCTAGTTAAATTGTTTTGATTTGCTTTAAAATAATCCATGAATAATCTAATATAATTTTAAAAGTGAAGAACTCATTACTTCTGCCTTGAAAGTCATATTCTATATTCCATATATAATATATATATATATATATTTTTTTTTTACTAATTGGATTAATGGTTTAAAGTGTGGTTCATTGCATTTCATAGTGGCATGCTTTGATTCCTCTCACCCTTTCCTTTATATATTTTTATTCCCAATTCCCTTTATATATATTCTATAGGTTTTTTTTATTTTTCAAAGGATCTAAGTTGCTAAAACTGGCTTTGAACTTACGGTCATCCTTGCTCAGTCTCCCCCATGTTGCTAGGACTACAGACTTGTACACCATGACTGCCTTTTTCTTACACATTCCCTTAAGGAATTCATCACATAACAAATTTTTGTTTATTTATATTAACAATTTTTCTCTGAATTTAGCTAACTAAACTTCCTTTAAATTGTTATTTTGTGTTCTTAGGGCAATTCATAACTCTTACTATTCTAATGTTCAATTTGGGTTTTGGTTTATTACTTTGATTAATACCTCATTTCCTTTATCTTTTTGTGTGCTACTGTTTTTAATTGTTTTGTGTATTTTAAAAACAGTCAACAGATTATAGAGATATTTGTGAAAACAATGTGAAAGTTTTGAAATCAATGAAAAATAGTCAAGTACAGTTTCAAGCTACATGCTTGAAATCTCAGCGTATTGGGAGGACATTTGAAAAATTTCAAGTTTAAGGCAGGTCACAGAAACTTAGAAACAACATGTGTCAAACAATTTTAAAGGACTTGTATTGGAGTTCTGCTGTATAGCACTCTTTGGTTTAATCCCAAGCACCACATATAAAAAATAAATAAAAGTAGAATGATCTCATGATCCAGAAATGCCAGTACTAAATATGTATCCATCAAAATTTAAATCAGTATGGTTGAAACATATCTCCACTATTGCATTCAGTGTAAGCATGGTTCTCAGTATTCAACCTATAGAGTAAATCTATGTGCCCATCAATGATTGAATGAGTAAAAACATGGTACTTACATAATATTACCTTTTTCTATAAAATAAAATGTATTGTCATTTAATGTGATATGGGATTAATATGCAGTATTCTACATTATACAAAATACACCAGACACAGCATGTCAGTTGGAGGAGCATCTGATTCGCATGTGAAAATTAGAAATTCAAAGAGTATAATTGTGGTTACCAGTTACTGTGTTTTGTGGAATGTGGGATTACTGTTACCCAGTCTACAAATTTTTATTTCAATGGACAAAACATGGTCAAGAGTTTTGCTGTACCACATGGTGACTGTTATGTTACATGTTCTTGATAAATACTAATAGAAAAAGTGCAATATTTGTAAGCAAAAAACTGATAATTATACAAAATAATACTTGTGCTATTAATATTATATATGTCATATCACCTTGTATAAATACATGAAAATACACTGATACAATTATTAAATACACAAAATTGTATTTGTCAATGAAACAAATGAGCAAATAACACAAATATTAAAAATGCAATTTATTAATATTGATTTCCTTGTGTTGGCTTCATCTAAGTAATATTGACATAGTCTGTGCAAGGATTTTATTGTCTCTCAAATTTGTTTTCCTGTAGATTTTTCTAGACATAAATTTTTTCTCTTTAAAATTTTGTCCATATTTCTTCATAATATTCCCTAAGCTCTTAAAACTTGTTAAATACCCATTGTATTAGCATCCAAAATTTATCTGTTAGTTCCAGATCTCTGTGTCTTGGGAGATGGAAACCACTTTTCACACAATCTTCAAAGAAGCCAGAAATGTTGGTGTATGTTTCATATTTTACTTATTCTACTGAGAGTGAAGGCAGCTTGTAGATTTTTTTTCCTAATTGCACAAAGCTATATAAGAAAAGAGGAAAGAGTTTGGTTGATAAAAGAAAGATACATCTCTTCCCTGTACTATGCTGCTCTCTGCAGAAATATAGTTTTCATGGATATTGTGCTCTCTACAATAATTTGTGTAATTTTTACAGCATATTTGTGACTGTACATTTTTATGTAACATTTTTCTGAAGTAATGATGGCCTTGGTTTACTAGTCTGCTACACTGCTGATGTTCATACATTTCTAATTATGCTATAATTTCCTGTTATATATACTAAATATATTCATCTCAGTCTACTAAGTAACTTTTTTTAAACTTTCATTTATTTCAAAAATGACATCTCATACTACCAAAGAATTTTTACAAGACCAGGGCATAAGACATATATTTCAAAAAGTGATTAATGGAAAATATGGAAATTTTGACTTTGACTATTTACAACGCAAGACAATATGAAGAACTTTAAAGAAGAGTGAACATCAGAAATTGTATTATCAAAAACCATGCCTCATTCACCAGCAGAGAACTCATAAAGGAAAGAAGCCCTTCAAATGTACAACATGCAACAAAGCTTTTAAGGACAAATTGTTCCTTATTTGCCATCAGAGAATTCATACTGGAGAGAAGCCCTACCAACTTAAAGAATGTGGCAAAGCTTTCTATCAAAGAGCATGCCTTACTCAACACCAGAGAATTCATACTGGAGAGAAGCCCTACCAATGTAAAGAATGCAGCAAAGCTTTTAATGCAAAATCTGACTTTATTTGCCAACAAAGAATTCATAAAGGAGAGAAGTCCTTCCAATGTACAACATGCAACAAAGCTTTTAAGGACAAATCGTACCTTATTTGCCATCAGAGAATTCATACTGGAGAGAAGCCCTATCAATGTAAAGAATGTGGTAAAGCTTTCTATAGAGGAACATTCCTTACTCAACACCAGATAATTCATACTGGAGAGAAGCCCTACCTATGTAAAGAATGTGGCAAAGCTTTTTATCAAAGATCACACCTTACTCAACACCAGAGAATTCATACTGGAGAGAAGCCCTACCAGTGTAAAGAATATGGCAAAGCTTTCAATCGAAGATCATACCTTACTCAACACCAGAGAACTCATACAGGAGAAAAGCCCTTCAAATGCAATGTGTAACAAAGCTTTTAATGACAAATCATGCCTTAATTGCTATAAGAGAATTCATACTGGAGAGACACTCTGCCAATGTAAAGAATATGACAAAGCTTTTAATGAAAAATCACACCTTATATGCCATCAAAGATTTCATACAGGAGGAGAGGCTTACAAATGTACAGCATGCAACAAAGCCTTTAATGAAAAATCAGATCTTAGTCACCACCAGATAATTCATATTGGAGAGAAACCCTACAAATGCAAAGAATTGGCAAATCTTTTAAAGTAAAATCAAATCTTATTCAACACCAGGGAATTCATACTAGTGAGAAGCCTTAGGAATGTTCAGATTGTGGAAAAACTTTTAATAAAAAAGTATGACTAAATCACCACCAGGGAAATCATACCAAAGAGTATCCATACAAATACAAAGAATGTGATAAAGCTATTAATGGAGAAGTATACATTTCTCACCAACAGAGAAGTCATACTGAAAAGAAGTCCCACAAATAAAAAGAATGTGGCAAAATTTTATTTGTCAAAAATATTTACTTGTTTCCAATTAGTTATGTGTGACATTAGAATGCATTCTAATTGTACACAAATGGAGTACAAATTCTCCTTCCACAGGCTGCAAATGTTACAGACACAAAAGTAGTTTAATCACACACGTATTTGGGTTAATGATGTCCGAATCATTTTATTGTCATTCCTCTCCTTACCCTTATTCCTTTCCCTTCACTACCTGCTCCACAATCCATAGACTTTTCATTCCACCTAACCCCCATTATGTATCAGCATTTCCCTCAGAAAAAAACATTTGGCCTTTAGTTTTTTGGGTTTGACTCATTTCCCTTACTGTGGTATTCTCTAGATCCATTCATTTACTAGAAAATTCCATAATTTCCTTTTTTTAAAATCTGAATAACATTCCATTGTCTGCATGTACTTCATTTTCTTTATCCATGCATATGTTGAAGGACAACTAGTTTGGTTCCCTAGTTTAGTTATTGTGAACTCAGCTGCTATAAAGAATGATGTGACTTAGTCACTGTAGTATAATGGTTGTAAACCCTTTGTGTTCAAACCAAGGAGTGGGATAACTGGGTCAAATTGTGGTTTCATTCTAAATTTTCTGAGAAATCTCAATAAAATTCCCAGAATGGTTAAATCAATTTGTAGTCCAAGCAGCAATGTATGAGTGTATCTTTTTCCATACATCCTCACCAAAATATATTTTTTATGCTTTTTTAAAATTTTCATTGTAATATGAGTGGGATAAAATCTTCAAGAAGTTTTGAGCTGCATTTCTCTAATTACTACAGATGATAAGCAATTTTTCATGTTAATTGATCATTTGTATTTTTTATTCTGTGAAGTGTTGGTTCAATTCATTACCCCATTTATTGATTATGTTATTTTTGTTTTTATGTTTTTTGAGTTATTTATATATCCTGTAGATTATCACTTTATCTAAGGTGTATATGGTAAAGATTTTCTTCCATTCTGTAGGCCTCTCTTTATGTTATGAATTGTTTCCTTTGCTGAGATGATTTTTATTTTGAGTCGATCCTATTTATGATTTCTTGATTCTACTTCTTTTGCTTTTGGAGACTTGTTAAGGAGGTCAGTTTCTAAGCTGACTAGGTGGAAGTTTGGTCCAACTTTTTCTTCTATTAATTGCAGTGTCTCTGTTTTAGTGTCTACATCTTTACTCACATTTGAGTTGATTTTTCCACAGCATTTGAGTTTTTATTTCATTTTGCTACATATGAATTTCCATTTTTTTCCAGCACCATTTGTTTAATAGTCTACATTTTTTTCAATGTATGTTTTTGGTGACTTTAGTATGAGAAAATCCTATTTATTTGGGATTGTTTCTGTGTCTTCTGTACCATTGTAATACATGTCTATTTTGGTGCCAATGCCATGCCAGTTTGGTTTCCATTACTCTGTAGGTCTGCATTGTGATCACTCCTGGTTTACTCTTCTTGGTATGTATCACTTTGACTATTCTGGGTCTCTTGTTTTGCAAATAAATTTCATGATTGCTTTTTCTAGTTCTGTGAAGAATGTCATTGCTATTTTAGTAGGAATCACATTAAATCTAAGAGTCCTGGTAGTACGACCACTTTGACAATATTAATGCTGCCTACTCAAGAGCATGGGAGATCTTTTTATCTTGTAAGTATTTCCACCATTTTCTTATTTAGGATTATGTAGTTTCCTTTGTTTTGTTTTTTTTTTTTTTTTCTTGTGGTACTGGGTATCAAACTCAGGGCCTTGTGCTTGTGAGGCAAGCACTCTACCAGCTGAGCTATCTCCCCAGCCCTGTAGTTTCCCTTGTAGATTTCTATCCCTTCTTTCATTGGGTTGATTCCCAATATTTTTAAATAGTTATTGTGAATGGGCTAGTTTTAATAATTTGTCCTTCAGTTGATTCATCACTGATGTATAGAAATGCATTTGATTTATGGTTTTGATTTTATATCCTGCTATTTTTCTGAATTTCTTAACTAGGTGTAGAAATTTTCTGATGGAGATTTGGGTTTTCTAAATGTAGAAATGTGACTTTGTGAAATAATGATATGTTAAATTATTATTTTCCTATTCATATCCCTTTAATATCTTTCATCTCTCCAATTTCTCTGGCTAGAATTTCATGGACTATGTAAAAAAAAAAGTGGTGAAAGAAGACATTCGTGTCCTCTTCCAGTTTTTATGGGGAAGGTTTTATTTTTTTCTGTATTTAGAATGATGTTATCCTTTAGCTTAGCATAGAAGACTTTCACAATGTTGAGCTATGTTGCTACTATCCCTTGTTCCTCTAGTGTTTTAAACATAAATGCATCTTCATTTTGTCAAATGCATTTTCTCTATTTATTGAGATGACCATATGATTCTCATCTTTAAGTCTATTGATGTGATGAATTATGTTTATTGATTTCCATATGTTGAACTAACCTTGCATCTCTGAGAGAAACTCCATTGGATTGTGGTGCACCATCTTTTTAATGAGTTTTTGTTTGTGATTTGACAGAATGTTTAAAAGGGATTCGGGGTCTGTTTCATCAGGGATATTGATCTAAAGTTTTCACTACTTCATGTGTCTTTGTCTTTTTTTGTATCAACACGATACTAATAGAATGAGTTAGGAAGGGTTCTCTTTTCTATTTAATGGTATAATTTGAGGTGTGTTGGTGTTAATTCTTCTTTGAAGGCATCGTGGAACTCAGCTGAAAATCCATCTCTGGTACATGGCTTTTCTTGGTAGACTTTTGATAGCTTCTTCAATTCTATTGTTTTTATTGGACTGTCCTCTTGATTCAGTTTGGGTAGTTTATGTGTCTCTAGAAATTTGACAAGGTCTTCAAGATTTACTATTTTAATGAAGTATACATTTTCAAAATAATTTTATTTTCTTCTGTACTTCAGTAGTGTCCATCATGATATTCCCTTTACATCATGAATTTTAGTAATTTGTGTTTTCTCTCTCTTTCACTTCAATGTGTAGCTAAGGGTTTATCAATTCATTTACTTAAAGAAGCAACTTTTAATTTTCTCAATCTTTTCAAATGTTTCTTTAGTTTCAATTTTATTCATTTCAGCTCTGGTTTTAATTACTTTCTGTCTTCTACTACATTTGGCTTTCATTTGTTCTTCTTCTAGCTATTTGAAATGTAAAATTAGGTAACTTTTTGTTGACCTTCAATTCTTTTAATGAATGAGCTCAATGTAGTGATCTTTACTTTGTGGCCTGCCTTTATATTGTCCCAGTCATTTTGATATGTTTCATAGGTGTTGTCACTTACCTCTAAGTACATTTTAGATTTTCTCCTGGTTTTCTATTGAAGTTCATTTATTATGTAGGCTCCCGGTGTTGGAGTATCTTTTATTTTTATTTTATTATTGATTTCTAGTTTCATTCTATTATGATCTGATAGAATGCAGATCATGTTGGTATTGGCTAATTATTGCTTTGTTTTGTAAACATATAGTCTGTTTTAGAAAAGAATCCATGTGCTGCTGAGAAGATTGTGTATTTGCTTGATGATGAATGAAAAATTCTATATATGACTGTTAAGTCTAAATTATTTATTGTATTTTTTATTTCTGTGATTTCTTTGCTTAGTTTTTGTTTGGAAGATCTATCCAGTGGAAAGAAATGTGTAATTAAAGTAAGTGAGTATTATTGGTTTGTATTCTACTTGATTCTTGAAGGTGAGATGAGTTTGTATGTGGATGCTCCATTTTGGGGGGTAAATATATTTAGAATTATTATGTCTTCTTGATGATTCCCTTAAGCAATATAAAATGTCCTTCTTTATCCCTTCTAAGTTTGACTTGAAATCTCCTTGATTGGATATGAGGATAGAAACCACAACTAGTTTATGAAGACCATGTAAATGATATGTTTTTTTTTCCCAAACCTTCACCTCAGTCTGTGTCTTTGAGTGTCTGGGTTGAAAAATCAGCTGAAATCTAAATTGACTTTCCCCATATGTAATTTGATTTGTTTCTCTCACAGATTTTAAAGTTCTATCTTTACTCTGCATGTCAATTTTTCTCATAATTTGCTTTGGTGTGGATCTGTTCTAATTGCACACACTTGTAGCTCTCTAAGTTTCTTGTATTTGATTTCCCATATCATTCCTTAGATTTGGGAAATTATCTATTATGTCATTGAAAAGATTGTGCATTCCTTAGGTTTTTATCTCCATGCCTTTGTCTATTCTGATAAATCTTATATTTGGTATTTTTATGTTATCCCATATTTCTTGGAAATTCTGTTCATGGTTTTTTCCATCTTCTCAGGGTGGTTGACTTTATTTTTAAGGGTATATATTTTATGTTCTTTGTCTGAGGTTCCTACTTCCAAGTGGTCTAGGCTGTTGATGATGTTGTCTATTGAATTTTTAATTTGGTTTATTGATTCCTTCATTTCAATGATTTGTGCTTGGCAATTTTTTCACAATTTCTAAATCTTTATTGAGGTGATCTTTCATTTCCTATATTTTTCTTTGATTTCACTCCTTATTCTATACTTTATTTTCCAGGTTAGATTGACTATGTACTTTTTAAACTTCTTCTCTGACATTTCTTCTAATGTGCTGTCAGTTGGTTCAACAAATAGTGTTCAGACTGCTCACACAGTTGCCTGTCCTGTGCTTTACACAGAATTCCACTCTGAATAGTGAAAGCCTCAAAGACCAAGATTATTATAAGAATTTCATATTTTCTTAGACATTCTCAGGAGGCATGAGAAAGGCTTGTCTCACAGGCATTGTTAGGCCAGGACATGGACAATGCTTGGCAATAGATGAATGGTTAAAATTGAGGTTGGCATCATTCACTAATGAGTTGAAGTGACTGAGATCTTTATTATCTTCTCTCAGTGTCTGTAGTTAGCTGAAGCTATGCTGCTATTGAAGGTGTGTGTCAGGTAAGGATTTTTTTCTGTGCAAACTAAACAACCATGGAATGTTGGACTCTAGGAATGACTTGGTTCCATGTTAGTTGACAATGTAGTGTTTAATGACAATAGTTTAATATTCTGTGTACCACTTTTTCATTTGAAATAAAATTTCACTTCATTTTACATGCAAAGATCTAGTGACAATAAGGCACTTTTAAAGAAATATTAGCCTATTATATATCTTAAGTCAGTTGCTCATGATTGCATTTTACCAACTCTACTAAATGGTTTAATTAATACTAGGATAATTAAAGTATAGTTTTAATGAGCAACAAATTCTGAAGTTATTAATTCTGGAAAGTGTTAGTTGAATCATACCTTTCTTTTTTTGAACTCTTAAATTTGTGTCCATGTAATTTTTTGAATTGGCAACAGTCATATGCAAGAAGTATTTTAAGTGCTTATATTATGAATTGTAAAATAATGCTTCTTTATTGCTGCATTTTCTATGTAGACACATTGCAATCCTGGGTTAATTGTACTAACTATAATCCCTGGAGCAAAAAAGTGGCACAGAAACTTAACCACGGTGATTGCCCATACTAAGCAGTGAATATTTCTCAAATGAGTAGATAAGTATTTCTTGAATAAATAAATAAATAAATAAACAAGATAGCATATGACTTCTGAAAAGGTGGTGTTGGATAAAGTACACTAGACTGAAGGCTTCAGTCTCAACCCTGAAATAGTGGCTTTGTGACCTTGGGCAAGTCAGATAACTACCCTCAACAAAACTGAGATAATTGGATACCTCAGATAAAGGTAGTAGTAGCTGCCCTCCTAAGCTCTTGGAGTTATGACTGCAAGTATTTATTTGTTGAATAAAATTGTAGGTGGGAAAACATACTTTCACCTGTAAAGTAAACATCATGAGGTGACATTATTATTTCCATGACCATCTCTGCTGATTACACTATAATTAGACACATGAACATACACTAATATTCCAAGTCACCTGAACCTTATGTATTTCAGAACTGTTTTTAGGTAGATTTTGCAAAATAAATTTTCAGACTTTGTTTAATGCTACCTACATCTGCAGACTATTAGGAACAGTGCCCCATTGTCCCTCCCATTTCCTTCTCCCAGTGACAATGTTCTTGGGAAACTGAAGCCTTTCTCATGTTGGCTGGGTAATTAGGAAGCCATCACAACTGTGCATCTCATATGCAGTTCATTTCCTAGTCAAATATGAGTGAGTTTTATCAGTTTCATTGTTGGACTTTCAGTGTCAGATACAGGTCATTTCATCATTTGCTAACTCACTCATTTAAGAACTAATTATTTTAAAGAAATATTAGCCTATTATATATCTTAAGTCAGTTGCTCATGATTTCATTTTACCAACTCTACTAAAAGGTTTAATTAATACTAAGATAATTAAAGTATAGTTTTAATGAGCAATAAATTCTGAAGTTATTATTCCTGGATTGCTCAAATAATCTATAAAACTTAACTTTTAAAACTCCAAATTTCCTAAAAGGCAAATGTGTTTTGATCCTGGCCAGGGACATGTTGTAACAGGGAGTTGAAAAGATTTTGCAAGACTCTGTAGTTGGATCCAGACCTAGGTATGGCCCTTAAGCACAACTTCTTATAATTCTCCAGGATGCCTGCTACATCTAAGAAAGAGTAAGGATCACTGGGATTCACTCTGTACTGGCACTTAAAAGAGTGTTCATCATGGTGATCTGATCATATCTCTTCTTATCCCAGGTGTTTGGGGAGGAATATTAGTCACAAAGTTTTATACACATACAAAAGAATGTGAAGAGAGGCTATTCTCTCATCCCTGGAAAAGAAAATCAAGAGAAGAGCTATACTTGGAGCTCAAGGTGATGTGTGCCAGGGCATTGGAATTCTTCATGGTCAGGTCTGCCAGAAGCTTATAGAGTGGAGAAAAGAAATCATTTGGGCATGGGCAGGAAGAATTGTGTTAAGGAGATAAAGGTAGGTCACTAAAAGGTGATTGCAACAGCTGATGTGTTTGACCACTCATGTACAGGATGTGTGCCCACTGAGGTAGAGTCCTTGGAAGTGGATGAGACACATTGCTGTTTCAGAGTGAATGGAAATGAGTGATATCTGAATAAGTATGGAGATAATACTGGGTTAGAGTGAGAAAAGTGACCTTGAGAACCAGTGGTCTTCCTCAATCTTTTTCTGATTCTAGAAAATTCTAACTTAATATTTTGGGAATTCTATTTTTTAACATGTGAAGTGAGTACACAGCAGTATTTTGATTAACATGAACACATCTTATCTTTTAATTATTTTTTTATTTTTACAGACTGTATTTTGATTCATTGTACAAACATGGGGTACATTTTTTGTTTCTATGGTTGTGCACAATGTAGATTCATACCATTCGTGTCATCATACATGTACATAGGGCAAAGATGTCTGTCTTATTCCACCATTTTTCATAAGCCCCTCCTCCTTCTTATTCCCCTTTATATAATCTAAAATTCCCCCATTTTTCTCTCACCCAATCCCCTCACCCCCATTATATATTATCATCCACTTATCAGGGAAAACATTTGGCCTTTGGTTTTTGGGGAATGGCTTATTTCATTTAGCATGATATTCTCCAATTTCATCCATTTATCTGCAAAAGCCATAATATTATTCTTCTTTATGGCTGCATATTATTCCATTGTGTATTTTTTTTTGTTTGATGTTGCACTGGTAAGGACTGGATGAGGTGGCAGTTCCTTAGGAGAATGAAAACTGGAAGCAGGAGTGGGAGACATGCAGCCCATTTGAATAATATGGAGCCAAACACTTTTCTTTCTCATCAGCAGGACCCCTCTCATTCTTCATGGCATACTATGAGGGAAAACACAGGAAGTCTTATCAAACAGATGTTGTGGATAACTGGATAGGAAAGAAAATGGTTAGGTGAATTATAGCCAAATTATATGTTAAAGGTGGATCTTGGGATGAACCTCAGCCCTTGATTGGGAACTTTGGTCATTTTTGTGAATGCTTGTGACACGGTTCATTTTCATTTGCCACAAGTGTGGCAATGTGACAGAAGGCACTTTGTACCAGGCAGTTTGTATTGTGATTCCATTTGCAGCCAGGTTCCAGTGCTTACTGCTAAGTTATAGGGAATTTCTTTTCTCCCTTTGTGAAGTTCAGGGATCATGAACTGGACTGCCCACCACACAGAACTTGTATATGTGTGCATAATTATCAAATACTGGCACAAATCTGGGAGTTTTTTGTGAATTACCAAATTTCTTATCTGTGAAATCATGTCTCTTGAGGGCTCATGCTTTGCTGTAATCACAGTGACCAAAGCCTTGCTAGGTCTAATTATTTCATTATTTGTTTCCAAGATGGTCACTAGTATCCAGCCTTTATTCAGTGTGTAAGTCTCACCTCTGTACTAGGATCTGCAGATTAAAAGATCAATAAAATGGAATCACTCTTTAGGACTTGTGGACTAGCGAGTGGGCAGTTCATCTTATGTATTTTTTTAAATAGCAGCTTTATTGAGGTGTGATCTTTCCACCATGAAGTTGATTTGTGAAGTGTTCTGTTCCAGTTCTAGGTCATTAACATATCCACACTGTTGTGCATGCACATCACTGCCTATCAGAAATTTTCTTTTACTCTGAAAGAAAACTCTGTTCCCATTTGTAGTTATTCCCATTTATAACTCTTCTCTAGCTCCAGAAACTATGAGGCTTTATCTCAATTATTTGTCCAGTCTGAACATTTAATACAGAAGTAATATTCAGTGCATGGCTGTTTGAGAACATCCATGGCTTTATGTCAGTTCTCTTTTGCTTTCCTTTTTCCTTTTTCTGATCATCATTATACTTCACTGAGTCATTTAATTGACCCATTTTCTGACCTGAGTTCTTCAGAGTAAAGAAAAGACACTCCTTTCTTCAACAGGTATTTTTCAGATGCCTCCTTTATGTCACATTCCACAGGTTCCTGTTCTCATTGAATTCAGTCTGATAAAGGTACAATAAGAAACATGAGCAAAACACTAACACAAATGTAATCAAATGATCAGAGAAGTCCTGTCCAAAGATAAAATATTTATATCAAAATTTGAAAGAGGACTCAGTGACACAAAGAGATGGGGCTTACCATAGGGCAAACAATTTGGAGTTAAGGTTGTCAGGAGTCTGGTGAGTTCCAAAGTCTGAAAGGAAGTCACAGTGGCTGCATTGCTAGTGTGTGGTGTCCCAGGTGAGAGGAGTAGGACCATGATCACCTTACTCTTTTTTGTGATAAATAGGTTGGGATTCTTCCAGGTGGAGTGCTATGATCTGATTTGGTTTAAGAAGATCTGGCTACTCTTTGAATAGTAAAATGCAAGGGCAAAATTAAAGATAATACTTGGAAAGCTTCTGCATATATCCTGCCAATTGGCACTGGAAGCCTTGGTTAAGACAGGGTAGAAGAAATGAACCAGAGTGGACACATCAAAAAGCCATGCCAAAATGAGAATGGACAGGTCTTAAAGATGGGTTGAGTGAAAAGTGGAGCCAGGACCTGATTTGAGCTATTTGGTATACATTTCTCTAAAGTTCAGAAACATGGATTCAAATGGCTTTGAGACATGTATGAAAACCCTAGGCAGAAAGATTAACTGGACATTTACATACACACAGGTCTAGAGCTCACAGGAAAGCTGGGACTGGATAAGCAGATGTGGGATTCATCAGTGTGGACAGAGTACTTGAAACCGTTAGTGTATAAGACCTTCTAGAGGGAGATTCTAGAGAGAAGAGATTCAAGCTCCAATAATATACATTCATAGAAGATCAGAGATAAGATGTTCAAAATGTACAAGAGTGCAGCTGGGGAGAAGGTATCAGGGGAGCCTGGTGGCATGCAGCCACCAGAAAGCAAATTTTTCAGCCAATTCCAGCTTTGTTGAGGATTCTTGAGTCAATAGGAAGTGAATTCAGTATAAAATAAATAAATAAAAAATCAGCAAAGCAGATGCAGAGTTTGGTAAGCATGAGGAAGAAAAGTGAGAAGAAGAGAGGGGATTGCGGAGCCTGTCTTTATACCATTCATTATCTTTGGGTAAACTGATAATAACAGACCCAGCTCTACAACCTGGTTGAGAAAACATCCAGCTCCACCCTCAACAAAGTTATAAATTGAAAAGACCCCTGGGGGAAAATGTGCTATGGACTGATTAGAATGCTAAAAGTGCACAACCAGTGAGGCACTACTTCATGCTTCACCCATAATGATTTTTCATAATTTAATGCTTGGTTTTATTGCTTGCAGATGGTATGCACTCTTTTACCTTGGAAGGTTATAAGTGAAGGGATATTCTTAGAATTTTCTTAGATTTTGAGAGCATGGATCTTTCTTTCATCAGTCTAGTCTTGCCCATTATTAGAAGATACAAATTATTACATCTGAGAGATAATTTGTGTCCTCTGGTGACATTCACAATGTATATATTTTATAGTTGGGGTCTACAACTTAATGCATGAACCAATTTTGAGAAAGACCTAGGCTGAGTTATTTTGGTGTTTAGAAAATCACCTTTGTGAAGGCTATGCTTATGATTTTTTAACACCTATCTTTCAATTTGTGAAATCATTGAGAATCCACTATTGCCCAATGTAGTGATCTAAGTTATCATTTACTTTGCTTTGTAGAATTTGGCATTCTCTCTGCAAATCTATCATGCCAAGTACTTGAACAACTAAGTCACTCTCAATACATTTATTAACTTTTTTAAATTTTAAAATGGGCAACTAAAGAGAAATCATAATCTTGCTTGATATGTGGGTTAAACGTACTGAAGTAAATTTCAGTTAAATTTGAGAATTTTATCTGTATAAATGAATGTGAAACAATACTCATGTTAATTAAATTTGAAGAGAAAGGAGGCATTGGTAACATGCCTTTGGCTTTTCTTTGATCCTTTATTGTGTTTGGACTTTCTAGTTATTTAGTGCTTGACTGTCATCTATTGCACTGTTTATGAATTTGAGTAAATATTAAATGCCCTGTGTACAATTTAGTTGTTTTTTGACGTTGTGAAGAAATAAATAATTGTGACAGTCATGGAATTTTTGAATAGTATCTAGTGATTAAATTTTTCAAAAGTACTATTTTTGAATTGTTCATGGAAAATGTCCCTAATTCAATACAAGTTGGTTATCTTACTATTATTCTTAACATCTTTAGGAATATATAACTAGTAAATATCCAAAAGAGTCAATGATCAAAATAATAGCTAAGAATATGATCTTGGAAATCAGAATGCATGGGTTTGAATCCTGCCTCTGACACATCACAGCATCTGTCCTTGGGCACATGACTCAGCCTCTCAGGATGAAATTTTCTTCCATCCCTCTGAGAACATAAATCATAACTTTGTCTGGTGTCTCCATACTGTATATGCTACCTCCATGTTATCAGATTGTTGCATTATCACATTTTTTATGAAGTAAGCATGTTTTATTTAATAATGGCCCCAAAGAATGTGGATAGTGATGCAAAGGAGGCACCAGGGAATAAAACATTAAGAATGGATTAACTCCAGGGCTGGGGAGATAGCTCAGTCAGTAGAGTGCTTGCCTTGCATGCACAAGGCCCTCGGTTCAGTCCCTAGCACCACAAAATAAATAAATAAATAAATAAATAAATAAATAAATAAATAAATAAATAAAAGAATGGATTAATTCCAATACTCTGTGGCAACACTGAAGCTACCTAGGAAATATCACTGGGGAGTCGTGGTAGTGTTCATGGCTTTAGACATCCATTGGGGGTCTTGGAACATATTCCTGGGGATCAGGGGTTGGGGATTCTATATTATTAGTTTTTGCATGGTTTCAACAAAGGTAAGGACAATGGTGAAATTATTCTGTTGTTAGTTCAAGCAACACAAAGAAAGAAAAATTTTAGTTTGTATATTTGATTACCCTCATGCTATCTGGAGGTGTAAAAAGTATTTTCTTAATCCCTTTGTGAACAAGAGTTCAAATTCTTAGTAACAGTATGTAAAAAGGAACTGATAAATTAGTACTGAAATTCCGCAGGATGAGTTGTAGCTTATGCAGATTTTAAACATATTATCTGAGCTAGGCATCGTGGCACACACCTTTAATCCCTGTGGTTCAGGAGGCTGAGGCAGAAGGATCACAATTTCATAGAAAATTCCTGGTATATTTCTTGGTATGGATCTGGGAGTGAGAACCGTATCTTCTCCTTGCTTCCTTTCCTTCCTTTACACATTAACCTTGAAAGTGAAAACTATTCTTGTGGACAAGTCTCCTAGATGTTATTTGTCCATTTCAATGTCCTGTTTTAGCAGACAAAGTACTGGTGATCCATATCATCTTGTGCTCCTGAGAAAGGATGGTGGTGATGATGGCTGTAGAAGGACGGGACCCACCCTCACAGTCTGGGTCAGAAAAGGAGGTAAACAGCAGCATTTTTCCCTGTGTTCTCCACATGTGTCTCATGCTAACATGTTAAAGCTATGCAATCTACCTGTAAGTGTGTGTGACTGCACAGATGCACATGTATGAATCAGAAAAAAATTACACCCATTTGATTTCTCCTTGGACTTTCATAATTATATGTGATAGTTTTAGTTTGATAATTAAATAATGTTGTTTCCATATTTTAAAACCTCTTAGAGTATAAAATTACTTGACTCTTGCTGTTTCTCAAGTAAAATAATACTAATTTCTAGTGTATGATTTGTAATGAAAATAAATTATCTCACATCAGAGAAATAAATATCCATGTTTTTGTCTCCAAGTGGACTAGTTTCAGGTGGAGATATACAAGCTGAAATTTGTTTCATACAAACCTTTACCCATTTTAACATTTTTAACTAATGAAATTCTTTAAGAAATAAAATTTATGCTTGGGACCTAACTCCTTTGCCTCATGGTTTTGCTACTTTACTGTGAATCTGTTCCATTAGAAATTTCTGTTGGTATTGAAGGATTCAGATACCACCAAAAATGATATGTGGAGGAAAGAAAGACTGTTTAGACCATATGTCTAGAGGCTGTGTGTGTGAGTGGAGGGTACCAAGCTCAGTCTAGTTTATCCTAGATTGTCTCAGTTTTAAGAGTGAATGTTTTCTTAGTCCCTTGGCAAACCAATGTGTTTGGCCACCCTGCCTGCTTATAGCTCCTGGGGGTACAAAACTTGCCTTATTGTAACTGTGTCTTTTCTTTACTCCTGTTAAATGTTCTACATCTTAAAGGATGGAGGGAAAGTAAAACAAATCTAAGATTAGTTAACTATCATATAAATGCTAGACAAGGCTGAAATATTTAGTGAACAGAACTCAATTTATTTTCAAAGCATTTCTCTTAATAATGTATCATTGTCACTGCTAAAAGAACTAGCTGTTGTTTACATTTATAGAACATTATTGAAATATGAAAATTGCAGGTTACTGGGCATTAGTGAAGTAATGGAGTGTCAAAGTTGAGTGGACTATAGAAAGGCAGATCAAAGGAGACTTGTGGCCATAAAAATTCTCTGCCTTGACTCTGTCACAGCAGCCTTCTGGTCAGGAGTCCAGTGTTGACTTTACAGACTGTTAGAACTTCACATAAATGTGTAAAGGGGACAGGATCTGGGAATTATTATTACTAAAAACTTTATGAATCTTCAGTTATTTCACAGCTTAGAGAATAAAAATTGGAGGAGAACATGACACCTTCTAACCCATTAGAAAACATTATTCCCAAAGACTAAATAGTTCCTAAAAGGGAACTCCTCTAGAAACTTGTCGGGGTTTCTGAGACCCCCAGCCTTAGGCATGGTCAAGATGGTGCCTGACGCTGAGCCAAAAGCGGCCAGCTATACAGTAAACAACCAGCGAATTCCAATGATTGGCTAGTTAACGATGTGACTAGAGCTTGCCCCCCTCATGTACCCATCCTATGCTTGCAGCTGTCCGCGTTTATCTCGTGTACTCTCCCCTGATTGGTTGAAGTGTATATAAGCCTGGTGGATGGGAGAGCGAGGGGGCTGAAGAAGAGGAAGAAGCGGTGAAGGCGGAGGTTGAAGCTGGAAGCTGGGAGTACGCGGAAGCTGGAAGAAGCTGGGAGAAGGGAAGCTGGGAGTGCGCGGAAGCTAGGAATAAGAGAAGCGTAGGAGAGGGACTGTGCACAATAAACTTCCAAAGCTTTAGACATTTGTCATGTCTCTCTCTGCGGCCAGAGGGGGCACGATAACTGGTGCCGAAACCCGGGACATGAAGGAAAGATGAAGGCCTTATAAAAGAAAACAAGGTAAGATATTTGAAAAAAATTTTTTTTGTATACAAGTTAAACTGGTTATAAAAAAGTTAAAGGGTGTCAGGATGCGCCATCGGCGGTCCTGGGGACACGCGGAGTGCGGTCCGGTTGAAAGGTATCGGGATCCTGACGCGTAGAACGCGGGTATCGGGACGCGCCATCAGCGGTCCTGATGCGTAGAACGCAGGTTGAAAGGTATTGGGATCCTGACGCGTAGAACGCGGGTATCGGGACGCACCATCAGCGGTCCTGACGCGTGGAACGCGGTCTAATTAAAGTGAAAGTAGAAACACGTTTGAAGCGGTCCAATTAGGTAGTACGTGAAAAGCCGCTATAAAAATTCTAATGCGCACTTGATAGTTTTCCCTTCAGTAATTTTGTTGCTCCTGGCAGCTAGGCCACTGTTTGTTATTGTAATTACCATAACTAAAGCTATTCAAATTAGTAACAATGGGGTCTGAAACGTCTAAATTCAGAATGCAGCAACCCCTTAGGGAGCTATTAAAAAACCATGAGATGCCATTATTCAGAATGCAGCAACCCCTCAGGGAGAAACACTGGGGAAGGACTAGAAAATAAGGAAACCACTATATGATCATATGTTCAAACCCTAGTAGAAATAAGCCCAGGGTTTATAGAAGAAAAGCTGCTCAGTGTGCCACAAGGGGGATCTTCATGAACAGGATCTAATAGTAACAGAAAAGAACTCTTAAAGAGAATAAAGTGAGGAAAAATTGAGTGGTGGTGACCTAGAAAATAATTGCTCAAAAAATCTAAGAACAAGGAAAAAAAAGGAACTAAGTCTAACACAAAGAACCCCCAAAAGGAATAACCAAGTGGTAGTGAAAACTTAAGAACAAGGGAAAAAGGTAGGAGAAACCTAAGCCTAATAAAAAGAGCTTCAAAATTTGTAGAACCTGCCCGTATTTGAGGAGCAAATGGAGATACCATCAACCATTGAAAAAACTTTAAAGAGGCAGTTAAGACTATTGGAGACAGGTATGCAGAGCAGTGTTATCTGGAGAACAATGTCTAATTGGAAAGCTCAGTGCAAGAAATAGCTGTTGAAACTGCTTGCAGAAACATAGTGGCAAGGTTTCCCGATAGAAATGTTAATAGGAGAAGCCAATACGTTTCAATAGATGCACAAAATCAGCAGCAAGGAGATAATGCCCTAACAAAAGATAAGAGATAACTATAGTAAAATCTGTTACACCTTATGCCCCAGGGCTATGTCCAAGATGCAGAAGAGGAAGTCATCGGAATAGTGCCTGTCAGCCTATCAGAGATAGGGAGGATAATTTCTTAGGGTTGAATCCTGAACTTCAAAAAAACGGGAGACAGGGCCCTCCCCGGGGCCCGCAACAAATATACGGGGTAATTCAACAAGTTCCCCGACGGTGGTATCCTCCCACAGAGAAGGGGAGCGCAGAGCCACCTCAGGAAGTGCCGGATTGACATCTGTGC
Source organism: Sciurus niger (assembly GCA_020740815.1). Classification (NCBI taxonomy): domain Eukaryota; kingdom Metazoa; phylum Chordata; class Mammalia; order Rodentia; family Sciuridae; genus Sciurus; species Sciurus niger. The sequence continues at coordinate 165,807 of JAHUXG010016952.1, forward strand.
CACCTCCAGACTCATACTAACCCCAGATATGGGGGTGCAGATGATTGATACTGATTGGCATGAAAAAATCCCACAGAACAGTGTAGGACTATTACTAGGTAGAGGTTCCTCAACACTAAAAGGACTTATAGTACACCCAGGGGTTATTGATCCTGATTTCACTGGACAAATAAAAGCCTTGGTCTCTTCACCAAAAGGAATTACGGTCATCTCTCCAGGGAATCGCATTGCACAAATGCTTATATTGCCCAGTCAACATTCTTTGTGGCCCAGTAAAAATACAAATAAAAGACAAGGAGGTTTTGGATCAACAGGAACCACTTTAATAAACCTTACTATGGATATGGAACAGAGGCCCCTCCTAAAATTAAAAGTGGGAAATATGGAATTTGCAGGTTTATTAGATACGGGAGCAGACAAAAGTATTATTAGTGCAATGGTCTGGCCAAAGCATTGGCCATTGATCACAGCAGCTCAGAGCTTGAGAGGCTTAGGAGTAGCAGAGAGCCCCAATCAAAGTGCTTCCTCATTATCGTGGAAAGATACAGAGGGACACACAGGAATATTTCAGCCATATGTCTGTAATGTTCCTATTAGCCTATGGGGACGAGACGTCCTGCAGCAAATGGATATGAAACTCACCACTGATCAGACTTACCAAGGGACTCCTGTAACAAATATGTTACGAAATATGAACTATGATGATAAAAAAGGATTAGGAAGACATAGTCAAGGATCTACCCAACCACTGCCTTTACTTCCACCAAAAAATGATTCTCATGGATTGGGTTTTTCCTAGGGGCCACTGATAAACCATCAATCCCTATAATATGGAAAGATGATAAGCCTCGCTGGATTCCACAGTGGCCCCTAACAAAAGAGAAGCTAGAGGCAGCTCATAAGTTAGTACAAGAGCAGGTACAAGCAGGTCATTTACAACATTCTACCTCTCCTTGGAATACTCCAATATTCTTAACAAAGAAAAAATCAGGAAAATGGAGGTTATTACATGATTTAAGAGCCATAAACGAACAAATGTACCCTATGGGACCCATTCAATGTGGACTCCCTCTTGTCACTGCACTACCAAAAAATTGGCCTACTATTATTCTGGATTTAAAAGATTGCTTTTTCTCTATACCCTTACACAAAAATGATTGTTGGAGATTTGCTTTTACTTTGCCCTCTCTTAATCACACTCAGCCTGACCAGAGATTCGAATGGACTGTGTTGCCTCAAGGTATGGCTAACAGTCCTACTATATGTCAAATATACGTAGATAAAGTGTTAACAACTACTAGACAAAAGTTTAAGAGATTGTTGATTTATCATTATATGGATGACATACTTATTTGCCATCCAGAAAAAGAAGTTTTGTTAGAAACATTACAATTTATAACTCAAGCATTAGAAAAGAGAGGACTAACGATAGCCCCTGAAAAATTACAATTAGAGGAGATCCAAGAATATCTGGGTACAAGGCTCACTGCTACTACAGTCAGACCAATAAGGTTGACCATCAGGACAGATCAATTGAATACCTTGAACGATTTTCAGAAACTCTTAGGTGACATTAACTGGATCAGATCCTATTTAAAATTATCCACAGGGGAATTAAAACCTTTATTCGATATATTAAAAGGTAATCCTGACTTGAATTCCCTAGGAAACTTACTCCCGAAGCACGGATATCCTTACAGCTAGTAGAGAATAGACTTCAGCAGTGTTACGTTGATCGTTGTGATCCTACTCAACCATTAAGTTTAATCATAATCTCAGAGAAGCATACCCTTTTGGCATAGTTTGGCAAGGAGGACCTCTGCAAAGTATAAATCTCCCTAGCTCTCCGGCTAAAACATTGCAATCATATCCCCAAGCTATTGCTCAGGTAATATTCAAGGGAATAGAATCTTGCATTACTGTTTTTGGAATCCATCCGTCTATTATTATAACTCCTTATTCCACTCAGCAAATTAAATGGCTAATTAATAATGAGGATGATTGGTCAGTATTATATTGTTCCACTTCAGCTCAGTTCGATAATCATTATCCCCAACATCCCTGGATTCAATTCTGTAAAAATACTCCCATAGTTTTTCCAAAAGTGACTAGTGTCCAGCCTCTTAAAGACTGTGTAACCATTTTTACTGATGGCTCCAAAAATGGAGTAGGTGCAGTACTTATCAGTAAACAACTTCACACCATAATAGTTCCACCCAACTCCGCACAGGTTACTGAACTTGCAGCTGTAATATTAGCCTTTAAATTAGCAGATAATCAGCCATTCAATCTTCTAGAAACTATTTGTAGCTGTTCTTTGGTCTAGCAATGTATACAGAGCTTTAAGACCGTAGATAATCATTATGGTGACAGCAGAGTCACTGCTTAATTCCTGTTTGATGCTGTGCACTCCAATTTCAGCACATCACTATTTCAAAACTGCAGAGACTTCTGAGTACTCCTTAGTGGAGTAATGCAACTCCCTTAATCCCTAAAGTGCAGTGAAGTAAACAGGAAGCCATAGTCAGCACAGTTTGATGATGCAGAACCTGGGCTTAGACAACAAACCAGGATTCACATCTCAGCTCCACCTGCTCTTGTTTGTTTGATCTTTGACAAATCAATTATTGTTTTGGACTTCATTTTTTACAAGTAGTAAAAGATGAGAGAAGTCAGTTTTGTCTCTATGATAGGGCTGTTATTAAGAATAAATGAGACATTGAAAGCACTTCATAAGTGCTCTGCAGATGCCAAATTTGCTTCTCTATTTACTGGAAGCATGTATATAGTGGTGAACAGGAACCAAGAGATATATTTCATTTTGCTTTCAACAATTGATTTTTAGAAAACCTCTTAGCCTTCCATGACTTGGTATCCTTCTGCAGAATCTCAGTGTGTCTGAGTAGATTTCAGGTCTTCCAGCTTCCAATTTCTTGGATAATGAGGTGAACATTTTAGAGGCAATAAAGGCATGGATGTAATCAGAGGCTAGAGTCTCCCAGGCCTCAATTTAAATTTTGCCTCTGCTTCAGTTCTGAGCCATGCATTGCTCACTGTCCATTCATATCTTGTTCCTTCTGCTTTCCTACAAGAATGGGGTTTTGTTCTGAAAAGCATGTGCAAATCACAATTACTACTACTTTTCTACTTCTTTTTTTTACTACTACTACTGTTACTCTACTCAAACTACTGCCCAAGAGGCAAATATACCAGTGTCCCCACCTTCTGCCTGTCTTGTGTTTCTCCAGTTAAAATTCTATTGGAGTACATCACTGATTGGTTTATATCTTGGCTGAGATTCTTCTTCAGTTCAATGGGCAGAGTTGATCAGTTGTGGAAGAGAACATGGAGCCTGCAAAACATAGCTCTTTGCTCTCTGGTTCTTTGAGGAACATTTTTGCTGATCCATCATCTATGAAAATTATAACAGCTGTGTTCTTTAGCTTCCTGTTTTACCTCCTACCTGTGAGGATTTTATGGCCTGTGTTTCCCTCCTCCCTTTTCCTACTGGGTTGTTTATAGATGGAATTGGCATCAGGTCTGCCATTTTGCTGCCACCATTTTTCTGCCCCCACCACCATTTTACAACCTAGATTGTTAGTGAACTTTCTTGTCAATCACTGGTCCGATTGTTATTTACCCACAAAATTCTCCTACCTAAGAATAGCTCCTGCACCATTCTATCTCTCACACCCTTGAGTTGCAGACACTCTACCTGTCTGCTTAATAAAATTTCTTGTGTGCATTCCCACATCAGGAATGGTTTTTGGGTGCTTTAACTAGTGCCATGATTTGGATGTGCTCTTCTACTGCCAATTAGATGAGTGGAATCCCATCTGTTGCCCCAGACCCTCTGATGCTAGTCTCACATTCCATTTGCCCTCACACTTGGTTACATATCCATCATCAGCTTCAGATTGCTAAGTTTGACACAGGTCAATTTAAACACTCCTTTGTTGAAGTGAGACATGTCTGTTGGTCATCCAGTGCCCTTGAGGCAGTTGAGGAGTGGGGGTTCCTACAGCCATGACTTTTACAATTATGTTTGCCCCCCTTAGTTGACCTTATCAGATGGTGGATCCCCAACATTTATGGTGGAGATTCCCTCTCTGGGTTGAGGCTCCTCTAGTTTTTCTTTCAAAATTCTGCCACCAGGTCCTTAACCCCCTTGCCTTTTGCCTGGCACACACTAATGGGGGTGAATACTCCCATCATGTGCTACCTTCCTGTCTCCAGTCAACTAGTCTGTGACCTTGGGATGCCTTAGATGCTGAATTGGCTATTTATCAGTCTCCAGCATGAGATCTGGGTCCTCCATTCTGGCAGATTCACCGCTGAGGTATCTACAAGATAATCTTAAACCTCTTCACCTGGCCTACGGCCACCAAAACTTATTCAGTTGTGTAATGATATTTGGGCACAGTATACTTCAGAGAGTCAATCAAAATGGCCACTTAATGGGATACAACAATAAAATATACTTGAAAATATTTAACCTTAATATTTTAATGGAGCTTGTAATGATACAGGAAAATATGAACAAAAAGTGTTTCTTTAATTATGGTGAATCCAAGAATAACTAGGAATTATTCAACCCACAGATTATATTTTATAAAATGATTCAGTTATTTTTTCACAGACTAAATTAGTAAGCAAAAATCACAGATAAATGAAATAAACTTTTTATAAGTAAGGGAAGAGTTACCTAGAAGTAGAGAAATTTATTTTCATGAAGTAAAACATGAAAGGATGCATTTATGAAAGCCTGAGGAAGAAAAATTCCTCCAAAACATAAGATAAGCATTAATTTAAAAGTGATATTGTCAAGCTATCTGACCATAATTGAGTTACATAAAATGTTATCAAATGGAAAGCACTGACTCACCTAAATCACATTCACCTGACACAGCACAGAGCCAATACTGGCAACTTCCATCAAACCCAGAGTAAGCCATTTCTTAGTGTGACAGTATTTCAGAATACAGGTAATGAATATACTACAGTTAATTTTTCTAAAGCAGCTACCAGCAAAACAAGTCCACTTGTGCATTTCCAAGACCCCACCAAATAGAAGTATTAACTTTTTTAAGAGCAAACTTCTGTGAAAGACGATGCTCCCTAGCAGACTTGGTAAAGTTTAGGTGGTAAATTCAGATTTGGGTTGGAAAGCTCTTACACAAGAGATTGCCATCTCCATTTTCAAAAGGTCATTTAAAATCAGCAGATCCTCCTTCCCTATTTTAGAGCTCACTTCTGTTTTCTGAATAGAAGTCAACAGAGGGAAAAAAAGTGGACTGGCAAAGCTGCAGACTGAAAGTTTTGCTCCAGAGATTACACAGCACCCACTTGCGATTGGGAACCAGGCCTTGGGGGACATGGAGGACAGGGCTCAGTGGAGAGGATTAAAAGTGTGGGTGTCTGTGACTGGCACTCAATATTTGAAGCTCACCAAATGTCAGTCATCCTTCGATAACAAGTCTGCAGTGCTGAGACTCAGATTCTAATAACCCACCATTAATCAGAGTAATGGGATGGGTCTCCAATATTCTTTGAAGGAGCAGAGTGTGGGGTCACAGCTTTAAGGTTTTTCCTGGCTTTTATTAAGGGGAATAAATGCAGCAACATGGCACACACTCACTAGCTCAGTTTCCCTCTCATGGGTGCCTCTTGGATTAAAGGCACACTGCATTAAACAACCCATGGCCTCCAGACACAGCATTGCTCCATCTTGACCCAGTGACTCTTAAGAAAAGGTGGGGACTCAGAAGCTCAGCTCTCCAAGTTCTCGTTTTTGCCCCCTGGAGCCCACCCCAGATGGAGAGTCCACCCGGTCTACACCCACCCTATGCCATTCAGGTGACACCCTGGCCTGTGACCCCCAACCCCATCCACCATGCCTGGCCAACAAACAGGCCCATGCCCCCTAGTGGTGCCAGGGTCAAGCACCCACCAATTTTCTGAAGGTTCCCAGAACAACAGCAGTTGAAGCACCAGCAGCACCCAACATCTGCCAGGGCTGAATTTTGCCATCCACCACCTCACACTAGCATCCCAGATGTTGGCCCCGGGTTGCAGCCAAGAGGGTTCCATAAACTTTCTAAGCCCGCTATTTCAGGTGCACCAAGCCATATCAAACAACTGAGAGCCCTGTGCCCTGGTGCCTGAGTGGGCAGGGATGCAGCAGCTGCCCTGCAGGAGATTGAGTTGCCTGTCCACTCCTGGCGACCACTGCCAACCAACCCTGCCCTGACCAGCACTGAGAAGAAAGCGCTGGCTTATTGTTGCCTCTCCCTGGGCAGCAGCCACCACTCCCCATTCAGGATCCCTTCACAGGCACCACTTGTGCAGAAGCAGATGGCCTAGAGAGGCAAATCACACCCGGATTCACTCCCTCCCACACCCCTGCAATTTTACACTAACCTGGCAGCTTCCAACACAGGCTTGAATCCTAGAGAACTGGGGCGGACACTGCAGACAGCTGCATCTCAGGTCACACTGAGGGCAGGGCTTGAGAAGTTGTCTTGCATGGGCAGGGCGCTCAGGTGCTGTGGGCCAGGTGGGAACTGCACAGGTAAGGCAGGGTGAGGGAATACTGCAGGTCTTGAACTGAGAGCATGAGCATGCGGGTTTTCCCTGCTTGTACCCAGGGAAGTGCCCTGCACCCACCCGCAGTCTCTGTGCCTGATAGTGACATGCAAAATTTGTTTAACTGTTAATGAGGAATTAATACAAATGGTATTTTTATTCCTAGCAACAAGAGACACCATGGGTCCCAACCCCTACTGTGCAGAGCTGTGACAGAGGATGGGAGAAGAGTGACTGAGATTCAGTGTCTCTGATAACCACATAGCTGTGGCATGCCCAGAGCAGGGGAATGTTTCTGTTCAAGGGCACAGGATGCTTAGCTTCTGTGGCAATGCCTTGAATGAGCAGGCTCTGTGGAAGAGTCCTATCAGCTCTGACCTTCATCTCAGGTACACAGCTCCAGAAAAGGAAAGAATTCTTATGCTAGACAACCACACTATTTTACCAGCTCTGCTTTCCAGGTTGCTGCCTACCTTATAGTAACTTTTAACAATGGCTGGTGGGGTTGCAAATTAGTGCAGCCACTCTGGAAAGCAGTATGGAGATTCCTCAGAAAGCTTGGAATAGAAGCTTTTGACCATTTGACCCAGCTATCCCACTCCTTGGCCTATACCCAAAGGAGTTAAAATCAACATACTACAGAGATACAGCCACATCAATGTTTATTGCTGCTCAATTCACCATAGCCAGATTGTGGAACCAACCTACATGTCCTTCAATTGATGAATGGATAAAGAAACTGTAGCATATCTATACAATGGAATATTACTCCGCCATAAAGAATGATAAAATTATGGCATTTGAAGGCAAATGGATGAAATTGGAGAATATCATGCTAAGTGAGACAAGCCAATCTCAAAAAACTAAAGGACGAATGATCTCACTGATAAGCAGATGAGGACATATAATGGGGAGTGGGAGAGGTTAGCATTAAGGTTAGGGTTAGGTTTAGGGTTATGGTTAAGGAGGGTGGTAAGAATGGAGGAAGGAAGGACTGTATAGAGGGCAAAGAGGGGTAGGAGGGGTGGGGGGAAGGGAAAAATAACAGAATGAGTCAAGCAACATTACCCTATGTACATTTATGATTACACAAATGGTCTGCCTTGACTCCCTGTACAAATAGAGAAACAACATGTATCCCATTTGTTTACAATAAAAAAAAATGAACTTTCTTGAGAGCTACACAACACTCCTATCATTGCACTTTCCAACTGTGGATTGCAACTACAGAAAAACTACATAGGATGTCCTAGTTTCTGTAACTTTCCTGAATATAAAGAATTGCATAGTTTTTAACCTGATAATGGGACATAAATAAAGATTTCTGGCATAATTCTTTAGAGCTGCATCTCCATCAGAGAGCAGAGCTCGACCTAACCCCAGCTTAATCTTCAAGGTCTGTGTCTATGAATCTTTATTTTCCAACCCCCCTTCACCCCTCGCCAGATCAGAGAGTTTGGTTGCACTCACCCAAGTTCCCAGGAGTGGACATGACTTTGAGAAAATTTATTACAATTGTAAAAAACGGGGTCATCTTCAAAAGGACTGTAAGACAAGAAAGGGAGACCTGCAAATACAGCCCAATCAGAAATGTCCAATCTGTCATAAAGAATTTTATTGGGCTAATCAATGCATATCTAAAACAGACATGTCAGGAATCCTAATTATGGGTCACCTCCCAACCCAAGGACAAAGGAAGAGGAACCCTTCTCATCTGCAGATGCAGATGTCTCCTTCACAAATGTTTCCAGTTCAAACAGAAGTTTCTTCCACAAATTCTTTCATGCTACTAGGGAGAACATAGGGTTACATTTGTTTACTACTGAGGATGCTCAAATATGTTTCCATGGGGAAGTTTATAAAATTCTAACCCAAACTCAAGAACCTCCACCTAAAGGTAACTTTGGCTTAATTTTGCCCTACTCTCACTGTGCTAAGGAAGGAAAATCTATAATTCTTGAAGTGATTGATTCTGATTACACTTGTGTAATATACATTCACGTTTTGTCTCTTATGCCTTTAATTCTCCCCTAAGGATCCTCCACAGCTCAATTAATTGTCATTCCTTGTATTACTGCCCAACAACCCCTAAATGAAAGAGAAAATACAGAATTTGTTTACAATATTATAGGAGCATGCTTATCTATTACTGAGAATAGATGAAAATTAACTGTTTTTTAAATGAGCAGTCAATCACAGGTTTATTGGACACCAGTGATGATGTAACAGTTGTACCTGTCTCAATGTGTCCTTGTGCATCACTCTTTCAGAGTGCCATCCCGGTTTGGGGCATTGGAGGAAATAATAAACAGATGTCTAAAAGATCTCTATGGTTGCAATTCTTCACCCCTTCCAACCCACAACAAGTTATTACTCACATTCATCCGTACATTATGGCTATTCACTTTCCTATAAGGGGCAAAAACATCTTGCACAAGTTACAAATGCCTATGGAGATCACTTTTTTATAGGGGTCTCTGTGGAAATGACCATCTTGCCATTAAAGTGAATGGTCACCACTCCTGTCCAGGTAGAACAATGGCCAAAGTCTAATGGGAAGGTGACAACAGCAGAGAATCTCTTTCAAGATCAGTTAAAATTGGGACATATTGAACCTTCTACCTGTCCATGGAATACACCCATTTTTATCATAAGCAAGAAATCAGGGAAATGGAGATTATTACAAGATTTAAGAGAAATTAATAAATGTATAAACATATGGGTACACTTTGATGTGGATTGATTGACTAATCCTAATTTCTCAATATTTTTCTTCATATAAAATAGACTTAAAAGACTGTTTTTTTTTTTACTATTTTACTATTCTCTTCCTGATGATCAAGAAAATTTGCCTTCACAATTCCTGTTTTCAGTCAGCATAAGCCTGGTGATAAATATAAGTGGTAAGTTCTTCCTCGAGGTATGTTCAGTAGACCCAAATTATATCAACATTTTGTGAATAAGATTCTTCAGTGTTTCTGACAATTATTCCCATATATTCTTGTTTATCATTACATGGATGATATTTTGATTGCTGTGCTAATACTTACAGAACACACTTTAACTAAATTACAACACATTCTATTACAATCTGGCCTGTATGTGGCCACAGAAAAAAATTCAATGAAAACTCTTTATTAACTAATTAGGACATAAACTACTCCAATTTTATTCCATTATTCATGTTCCAAAATTAACTCTTTCTTCCAAATTCTTCTTAGATCATTTACAGCAACTATTAAGACATTTTAATTGGGTTTCCAAATATATTTCTATAACTACTGGTATGTTGTCATCTTATTTTCAGCTGTTGAGAAAGCAACATAATCCCACCAGTTTTTTTCACTTAACTGCTTCACTCACTGCAGCTCTTCAGCATGTTAATGAGAACTTATTTACAGTTCTTATAGACTCCCAAAACTCAATTTCCTTTTATCTCTAATAATCTTTACAGGACTGTCTTATCCCTTTACTGCAGTTGTTGCCATTTTTCATCAAATCTTGTATGTAATAGAATGGTCATATTCTCCTCATTTTCAGGAAAAAATGTTCTCCCTTATGCTGATATATATGTTCAATTGATCTCAGATAGTTGTCATCATATTTTACCTCATACAGAAACAGATGTTCATGTACTTTTTCTTACTTATAGAAAGACTTAACATTAACAGTATTTACAATTTTCTTCATATTCTCAAGCTATCTTAACTAAAGTTTTAGCTCCTATTGCTTTCTATGCACCTCAGGATGAATGCCTTTCCTTGTGTCAAATCTCTCATGCTCATTTTATAATCTCCATTGCATTTTTCAGTGGGATTACTGTCTATACTGATGAAGGAAAACAGCAGGACTATTGTCTATATTCACTGATAAAAATGGACTGATTATTACACATTGCCTCAAGAGTCTCCTCAGTGAGCAAAATTAGCTGCAATTATTTTGGTTCTTCATATGTTTCCCACAACACTACATTAATCATTACAGATTCTCAGTATATAGTCAAACTTGATCCCTCATATTTCCTCTGCAATTTGGTCACCTCATTTGGCCTCTAATTTATTATCCCTGTTTATTACTCTTCAATCTCTTTTACAGGATTTTACAGCTCCAGTATCTATTCCTCATATATGTAGCTACACTAAGATTTCTGCACAACTCACTGAAGAAAATGCTCATACTGATGCTGCTATACAATCCCTTTATCCTCTCTTTTCAGATACCATGGTATCACACTTTTTTATCAAAATGTTCACTTTTTAATGAAATCCTTTTCCATTTCCTCTCAACAGGCTCATATCATTGTTAATAATTGCTCTCATTTGAAACTCTTTTGTTTCCCCACTTGGGAAATTGTAAACCCTTGAGGTTTATATTATAATGCCCTTTGGCAGATAAATATAACTCATTTTCCTCATTTTCACCCCTATGTTTTTACATGTTACAATGGATACATCCCCAGGTCTTAAATGGGCCACTCTACATTGTTTAGAGAAGGTCTCACACCTGTACCTCTCTTGTGCTCCTTTGCACCATGGGCAAACCTCATTGTTTAAAAACTGAGAATGCCCCTACTTATACTTCTAGTTCCTTTGATAAGTTTTGTCATCAATGGAATATAATTCTAACCTCTGAAATTTCTCAAAATCCTACTGGAGGGATCCAAGATGGTGGACTAGAGGGAGGCTGTGTTCCTTGTTGCTCCATAACTTTGTTTTCAAGCAGAGGATATCTGTTTCTTGGTGAGGCAGTTTTTGCTGCTTATAGATCACCTGCTGTTTACCCAATTTGTCTGCCGTGATGACCTGCAGTCTGCCAGCATATCGACGTCTTTTTTGAGAGCAGATTACTCACTGTCAGGCACCTATCATCCACCATTTGCCTGCCTTTCGCCTGTCTATCACCTGCCTTTCACCTATCCATCACCCAACGCATGAGGTTCACCTCCTGATTATCCGACAACAGTCAGGAAACTGATTGCTGACCACAATTGCAGCACAAGCTGCCTGCTATTGACTGGAAGTTCACTGTTACATTACCTGCAGGTTTGATTACATGTGGCTGCCACCATTTTGAGACAACAGCCAGGTCCTGTAGAATCCCTGGCCAGACTGACTGAGCCCCATCTCCAGGATCCCTCAGACCGACAATCACTCCCTGCCTCTGGGGCCTTCAGATTGACTGACTGCTCCCTGCCACCAGGACTCCCAGACCAACTGACTGTGCCCTATCACCAGGACACCAGAGTGACTGATTGTACCAGGCCTCCAGGATCCCACAACCACACCAAACACACCCAAAATCCAGGACCCCTGCCAGACCAACCACATCCCACCTCCAGAACCTCCAGCTGATCACATCCACGCCCTGAGCTGCAGGTCCCCATTTCCCAACACATTTCAAAGCCAGAGTGGCCATCTTGAATAATCCCAGAAGCCATAGCTCCGATCTTTAGGTGGGGCAAATACCATTCTGAGATGCCTGCTGGAGGCTAGAAGCTCATTGTCAGGTACCTCTCATGCATCAGGCTACTGAACACTGGGAGGTTTCATTACTATATGACTGTAATACGATAGATTTTCTTATTTCTCCCTATTGAAAAAAATTGTTTTATTTCTTTAATTTCTTTCTCTCTTTTTCTTTTGTTTACCTGTTCCCTCAGAGTCTTGTTCTCCCTTTTTTGCATGCTAACATCCAATTTCTTTTGATTACACTCTCACCCTTTCTATATCTAGAACTTCTGTATATTCTTTTCTTTTCCCATTAATAGCCACATTCTACATCCCTCTGCATCTTCTTTGTCCTCCATTAGAAACTGCAGAACTTATTACAAATCTGTTTGTTTTACTGAAGATAATATTTGAATTCATTATGTTTTATATGATAATTTTGCTATTGTCCTCATAGGGGATATTTGGTCTAGGATTGCATAGTGTCTGAATTGGGCACTACTAATATTGATCTCCCCTTAAAGAAAGGGTTTTGGAAACCTATAGGGTCACTATAAGCCTAAAGGGGGCAATCAGCAATACCCCAGATCTGCACTACTAGAGGGGAAGATACATGAACAACATGACAAAACAAGGGAAGAAAATGATCCAAACAAATATAGATTCTATATTAATAGAATCCAATGACAGTATGTTACAAGAAATGTCACAAAAGGACTTCAGATTATACATGATTAAGATGATTCACGAAGCAAAGGATGAGATAAGAGAGCAAATGTAGGCAATGAATGATAATATCAATAAGCCAAAAGAGCACCTGCAGGAAGCAAAAGATTATTTTGACAAAGAGATAGAGATTCTTAAAAAAATAAAACAAAACAAAAAAACAGAAATCCTTTAAATGAAGGAAAGAATAAACCAAATAAAAAACTCAATGGCAAGCATCACCAAAAGACTGGACCACTTGGAAGACAGAACCTCAGACAATAAAGACAAAATATTTAATCTTGAAAGTAAAGTTGCACAAACAGAGAAGATGGTAAGAAATAATGAACAGAATCTTCAAGAAATATGGGACATCATGAAAAGACCAAATTTAAGAATTATTGGGATTGAGGAAGGCACAGAGATACAAACCAAAAAAATGAACAACCTATTCAATGAAATAATATCAGAAAATGTCCCAAACCTGAAGAATAAAATGGAAAATCAAATACAAGAGGCTTACAGAACACCAAATGCACAAAATCACAACAGATGCACACCAAGGCACATTATAATGAAAATGCCTAACATTCAAAATAAAGATCAGATTTTGAGGGCCACGAGAGAAAAGCATCAGATTACATATAGCAGTCAGATTCTCAACCCAGACTCTAAAAGCTAGAAGGGCCTGGAACAATATATTTCAAGCTCTGAAAGGACATGGTTGCCAACCAAGAATCCTATACCCAGCAAAAGTAACTTTCAGATTTGAAGATGAAATAAAATCCTTCCATGATAAACAAAAGTTAAAAGAATTTACAAATAGAAAGCCTGCACTATAGAATGTTCTCAATAAAATATTCCATGAGGAGGAAATGAAAATGACAATGTAGGTCAGCAAAGTGAGGAACTACTTTACTAGAAAACCACTCAAAGGAGAAACCAAGTGAACTTAAAAAGCAAAAATAAGCCAAATGACTGGGAAGACAAATCATATCTCAATAATAATCCTGAACATTAATGGCCTAAACTCATCAATCAAAAGACATAGACTGGCAGAATGGATTAAAAAGAAAGACCCAACAATATTCTTCCTGCAAGAGACACATCTCATAGAAAAAGACATCCACAGACTAAAGGTGAAAGGATGGGAAAAAACCTACCACACACGAACTCAGTAAAAAAGCAGGGGTTTCCATCCTTATATCAGATAAAGTGGACTTTAAGCCAAAGTTAGTCAGAAGGGATAAAGAAGAACATTTCATACTGCTTAAGAGAACCATAAATCAGGAAGACATAACAATAGTAAATATTTATGCCCCAAACAATGGTGCATCCCTGTGCATCAAAAAAATCCTTCTGAATTTCAGGAATCACATAGACCACAACACAATAATTATGGGTGACTTTAATGAACTGCTGTCACCACTAGATATATCTTCAAAGCAAAAACCAAACAAAGAAACCATTGACCTGAATGACACAATCAATAGTGTAGACTTAATAGACATATAAAGAATATTCCATCCATCAATGAGCAGATTCAATTTCTTCTCAGCAGCACATGGAACCTTCTCAAAAATAGACCATATGTTTTGCCATGAAGCAGCCCTTAGGAAATGCAAAAAAAAAAAAAAAAATAGAGATACTGCCTTGTGTTCTATCAGATCATAATGGAGTGAGAGTAGAAATCAATGACAAAATAAAAAACAGAAATTACTCCAACACCTGGAGACTAAATAATATGCTATTGAATGAAACATGGATAACAGAAAACGTCAGGGAGGAGATAAAAAAAATTCTTAGAGGTCAATGAGAATGATGATACAACATATCAAAATCTCTGGACACTATGAAAGTGGAACTGAGAGGAAAATTCATTGCATGGAGCGCATTCCAGAAAAGAATGAAAAGTCAACAACTAAATGACCTAATATTACAACTCAAAGCCCTAGAAAAAGAAAAACAGAATAACAGCAAAATAATAGAAGACTGGAAATAATTAAAATCAGGGCTGAAATCAATGAAATTGAAGCAAAAGAAACAATTCAAAAAATTGACAATACAAATGTTGTTTCTTTGAAAAAGTAAACAAAATAGAGAAACCCTTAGCCACACTATCAAAGAGAAGGAGAGAGAAAACTCAAATTACTAAAACTCGTGATGAAAAAGGAAATATCATGACAGACACCACTGAGATACATAACATGATGAGAAGATACTTTGAAAATCTGTATTCCAACAAATTAGAAACTACAGAAGACATTGGCAAATTTCTAGAGACATATGCTCCTCTCAAACTGAACCAGGAGTACATACACAATTTAAAAAGATCAATATCATGCAATGAAATAGAAGAAGCCATTAAAAACCTAACATCCAAGAAAAGCCCAGGACCAGATGGATTCTCAGTCAAGTTCTACAAGATCTTCAAAGAAGATCTCATTCCAATAATTCTCAAAGTATTCCAGGAAATAGAAAAAGAGGGTACCTTACAAAACTCATTCTATGAAGCTAATATCACACTCATACCCAAACCAGGAAAAGACACATCAAAGAAAGAAAATTTTAGACCAATATCTTTGATGAATATAGATGCAAAGATCCATAATGAAATATTGGCAAACCGTATTCTAAAACATATTAAGAAAATCATGCACCACAGTCAAGTGGGCTTCATCCCTGGAATGCAAGGATGTTTTAACAGCTGTAAATCAAAAACATAATCCATCATGTCAGTAGACTTAAGGATAAGAATCATATGATTACTTCAGTTGATGCAGAAAAAGCGTTTGACAAAATACAACACCCCTTCATGCTCAAAACACTAGAAAAATAGGGATAGTAGGAACATACTTGAACATTGTGAAGGCTATTTATGCTAAGCCCATGGCCTTGTGATGCAAGAATTCTACCAACTGAGCTATCTCCCCAAACCCCAACATCATTCTTAATGGAGAAAAACTGAAACCATTCCCTTTAAAAATGGGAACAAGACAGGGATGTCCTCTTTCACCACTTCTATTCAACATTGTTCTCGAAACTGTAGCCAGAGCAATTAGGCAGAAAAAGAAATTAAAGGGATACAAATAGGAAAAGAGGAACATAAGCTGTCACTATTTACTGATGATATGATTTTATATTTAGAGGATCCAAAAAACTCCTCCAGAAAAGTTCTAGATCTCATACATGAATTCAGCAAAATAGCAGGCTATAAAATCAAGATGCATAAATCTAAAGCATTTTTATATGCAAGTGATGAAACAGCTGAAAGGGAAATGAGGAAAACAACTCCATTTGCAAGAGCCTCAAAAAAAAAATCATATTTGTGAATCAATCTAACCAAAGAGGTAAAAGATCTCTACAATGAAAACTACAAAACATTGAATAAAGAAATTGAGGAAGACCTTAGAAGATGGAAAGATCTCCCATCTTGTTGGATAGGCAGAATTAATATTGTCAAAATGACCATACTACCAAAAGTGCTATGCAGACTCAATGCAATTCCACTTAAAATCCCAATGATGTACCTTACAAAAATAGAGCAAGCAATCATGAAATTTATCTGGAAGAAAAAGAAACCCAGAATGGCTAAAGCAATCCTTAACAGGAAGAATGAAGCAGGGGGTATCGCAATACCAGATATTCAACTATACTACAAAGCAATAGTAACAAAAATGGCATGGTATTGGCACCAAAATAGACAGGTAGATCAATAGTACAGAATAGAGGACATGGACACAAACCCAAATAAATACTATTTTCTCATACTGGAAAAAGTTGCCAAAAATATGCAATGGAAAAAAGAGAGCTTCTTCAAAAATTGGTGCAGGGAAAACTGGAAATCCATATGCAAAAGAATGAAACTAAACCCATAGCTCTCTCCCTGCACAAAAATCAACTCACAATGGATCAAGGACCTTGAAATCAGACCACAGACCCTGCATCTTCTAGAATAAAAAGTAGGTCCAAATCTTCAACTTGTTGGTTTTGGATCAGACTTCCTTAACAGGACTCCCATAGCACAAGAAATAAAGCAAGAATCAACACCTGGGATAGATTCAAACTAAACAGCTTTCTCTCATCAAAGGAAACTATCAGCAATGCGAAGGGAGAGCCTACAGAGTGGGAGAATATCTTTGCCACTCATACTTCAGATAGAGCACTAATTTCCAGAATGTTGCCGCCCGCAGCAACAATCCCGTGGGAATTTATTGGAGATGGACTGGGAATGAACTACTTTTTGCTAGTTTATAGAGGAAGAGAGGTTTTGTTTAGAGGAAGAGAGGCTTTGCTTAGTGGAAGGGAGACTTTGCTTAGAGGAAGAGAGGCTTTGAGAGGAAGAGAGGCTTTGCTTAGTTTTAGAAGTGCTACGCTTTCAGAGAGGCTACGATTATCAGAGAAGCTACGTTTTCAGAGGAACTATTTCTTACAGGTGTACTGCTTCTTCTTAGAGGTGAGGGTGTGGCGTGTGGCTTGCAGCCTGTAGCCTGCATCATGCAACCTGCAACCCAGAGGTGTATTCTTAATCCCGCATTCTGCAAACTGCGACCCGCGACCTAGAGGTGTGTGTTTAGTCCTCCATCCTGTGATCTTCTTCCAGGTGAAGAGAATGTCTTATATACACTAAGGCAGTCAATCAGCTTAGGATTAAGTAGCGTGGTTGGAGCATGTGCCATGGTACCAATCAAGAAAGAATGAGAAACATCTGTTGACCACTAGCACAGAGGAGACATTAACTAATCAGGCAAAAGGTCATAAGATCACGTTGTTTTAACACTAATTATGCGACACCTCTTGGCTCAACGCCAGTCGCCATCTTAGGGCTGCTTAAACATGTCTCTGCATCTCCCCCTTTTTAGTTTTAAAAAGATGAAGAAAACTAATGGATGTGTGTGATGGCTATCACTACATCTGGATCGACTGTGCCTGTCTTAGGCATCCTCATGTCCTACTGACATTTTTACCCATCATCAGATTACCAAGAAGCTTGATATTATTTTCTTGGTTCCTGTCTTAGGTTGATATATCAGTCACACAAGACTTTTCCGTCTTTGACTACCAGCCTTCCATTTGAGACAACCAAGCAGTTCTGGCTTCTAAGGTGGCAAGTGCACATCATCTTTGTATTTATCAATGGCTGAGTGATCATTAACTTGTCTGACTAATCATGTTGGCACCACACTAGAGAGGCTGCATCCTGTGGAAAGATACAAACAGATCCTTGCCCCCATATTGTGGACACTTCCACATCCATGTAAGAACATCTTTCCAGCAGGCTAGCAGTTTGTTTTGCTGATGAGGATTCCAATGTCTGTCTCCAGCAGAATAACCCTCTGAATCCATAGTTAAACAAATTTAAAGTAAAAAGAGCTATAGCCAACCTATCTCTGGGTGTAACCCAATCTCCCCTTTTTTGTTTTAAAACCATGAGCTTGAGCGTTTGATTAGCACATTCCACTGTGCCTTGGCCTTGGGGATTATAAGGAATTCCAGTTATATGAGTAATTTGAAACTGAGAAAAAACTGAGTAAAAGGTGATGAATTATAAGCAGGGCCATTATCTGTCTTAAGCATTTTAGGAATGCCCATAGCTGCAAAAGCTTGTAAGCAATGAGAGATAACATCTTTAATTTTTTCCCCAGAATGGAGAGAAACAAAAATCAATCCTGAACATGTGTCAATAGACACGTGAATAAATTTTAATTTACCAAAAATGGGATCATGAGTAATATCCACCTGCCACAAATGATTGGGTAAAAGCCCTCTGGGATTGATGCCTACATGTGGAACTGGAGACTGAATAACACAAGATTGGCATCCCTTAACAATAGTTCTAGCTTGTTCTTTAGTTATTTTAAATCTACATTTTAATGTCGTACTGTTAACATGAAATTGAGCATGAAATCGAGTGGCCTGTTCTACTGAAGAGAATATGAAAATAGTTCGAGTTGTAAGATCAGCTTTATGATTACTCTCATGTAGAGGACCAGGAAAATTAGTATGAGCTCTTATATGTACAGCAAACATGTGTTCTTTAGGTTCCCATAAGAGCTTTTGTATTCGAAGAAATAAACTAAAAGCTGGAGTATGAGGAGCTATAGGTGCAGCCAATTCTAATTTAGGTATTACTTGTGCAATATAATTACTGCCTGTAAAAAGATTTATGGGTTTTTCCTTGAATTCCATAAGGGCTATTACCACAGCTTCCATTTCTACCATTTGAGCAGACTTATGAGGAGTAATATGAGTGATTGTATTTTGGCAATTGACCACTGCAGCAGTACCATTAGAGGATCCATTGGTAAAAACATTTAATGCTCTAGGAATAGGTTGTTTTTTTAACTACCTGAGGAAATATAACAGGATGGTTTAAACAAAAGAATAATAAGGGAGATTTAGGAATATGATTATCAAAATTTGCAAAAGTAGAACATTTAGCAACAGCCCAGTCATTATCATTAGCACATAAATATTCAAATTGTTGGACTGAGTAAGTACTGATAATAGTAGTAGGATGAATTTCAAATACTCAAATTACAGATTTAAGTCCTTGAAGAATGAGTTGTGCTACCATAGAAGTATAGGGTTCAATTACATTTTTTGGAAAGACAGACAAATATATCCACATCCAAGGTCCCTCTTGCCAGAAAACACTGTGGGCATATATTGAGAAGGAATTATTACAAACAGAAGTGGTTTTAAGAAATTAATTCTATCACAGTGGGCACACTCAATAGCCCTTTCTACTCTACTTAAAGCTTCTCTAGCTTCATTAATTAAAATCTTGGAGAAGATGGATCAGGATCACCATGGAGTATGTCAAATAAAGGCTTTAATTCTCCTGTGGAGAGGCCCAAAGTTGACCGAAGCCAATCAATATCCCCCAGTATTTCTTGGAAATCATTTAAAGTGGTTAACTGATCTTTATTGAGCTGGATTTTTTGAGGTTTGATGAATTTGTCCATAATTTGAAATCCTAGATACAAGATAGGAAATCTAGTTTTTACTTTTTCTTCTGCTGTGATTAACCCATGTTGTCTTAGGCTGATAGCCATATCCCCAAATATCTCAAGGAGATTCTGATGATCAGAATGAGTTAATAGAATATCATCCGTATAATGGAGACAGATGAGATTTGGATACTTTTTTCTTATGGGTTGTAAAATTTGGTCTACCAAAACCTGACATATAGTTGGGCTGTTTGCCATGCCTTGAGGCAAAACTTTCCAATGATATCTTTGATCTGGTCCTTCATGATTAATAGAAGAAACTGTAAAAGCAAATCTGGGAGCATCTTCACGATGTAGAGGAATAGAGAAGAAGCAATCCTTTATGTCAATAGCTATCAGGTGAAAATTCTTGGGAATGACTATAGGGTTAGGAAGTCCAGGCTAAGTAGGACCCATAATTTGCATAGTTTTATTAATCTCTCTAAGGTCATGTAAAAGTCTCCATTCCCCTGATTTCTTTTTAATGATAAATATTGGTGAATTCCAGGGGGAAGTGGAAAGTTCTATATGTCCTACTTCCAACTGTTCTTGTACTAATTGTTGGGCTGGCTATAATTTTTCTTTAGATAGGGGCCACTGAGGGACCCAAACTGTTTATTAGAAAACCATGGTATTTTCAAGATGTTTATCTCAGTGGTCCCTAAGGAAAATATCCTAACCCTGCCCAGCCTGATTTTTTTCCTGGCCTTAATGTGTTCAAGGTTTCCTTGTAAATTTTTGCCTAATCCTTTGTCTGGAATATACCCTTGTTTTTTCATTAACATCCAACCTTCATCATTTGAGCCTATAGGCTCAGTGGTAAGACATACTCCCAATTGCTGTAATACATCCCTTCCCCATAAGGTAACTGGCAAACAGGACAAAACTTAAGGCTGAAACATTCCCTGATGTCCTTCATCATCTTCCCATTTTAAACTCTTTGCACTCTGTTCTGGGCTATTAAAATATCCAAGACATTTTAGAGTACATGATGCCCTTTGTAAAGACCACTGTTTTGGCCAATGTTGAGAATTGATAATGGAAGTACCAGCTCCTGTATCAAGTAGTCCTTCTAATTCAATTCCCTGTACTTTGAGTTTATACATAGGTCTCTTTGAACAATCTTGAGTCCAGCAAACCATAGGTCCTGTACTGGTGGAGCCAAAGCCTCTTTTGTTTCAGTCTTGTAAACATCTAAGTGATTCATGAAGACTAGGAAGGAGGAGTAATTGAGCAATTCTGTTGCCAGGATTAACAGCAATAATACCATGAGGGGAACTAAGCATTATTTTAATTTCCCCCTGAAAATCAGAATCTTTAACTCCAGGGAGTACTAGAAGCCCTGCTTTAGTAGTTGAACTCCGCCCTAAGAGAAGCCCCACCATGCCAGGTGGGAGGGATCCTCAGATTCCAGTAGAAATCAATTGAACCCCCATCTCAGGTGTTAATACTAATGAGGTGATGGAGCAAAGGTCCAATCCTGCACTTCCTTTTGTTCCTCTGATAAGGGAGTCAACGAGTAGGAAGGATTGTGTTGAGGAATCATCTGAATTCGTGATCTGATATTGTTCCCCTCTAAAGTCCCATACATTTGTGGGCCCCGAGGCCAAGGGCCTCGTGCCCCATTTTTTAATTGATTTTGTAACATCTTGCCTTCAACATCAGTAACTAATCTGCACTCGTTAGCCCAATGTTTTCTTTTTCTGCACTTTGGGCAAAGACCTGGGGTACGAGGTGTAAGAAATTTTACTGTCTCTTTGCCACTTTATATATCTGTGCATACACTCCAGGATCATATTGATTTTGTGTATCTATTGAAGCATACTGGCCTTCTCCTATTAGCATATACTGCATTTCTGCAAGCAGTTTCAACAACTATTTCCTGCCACTGAGCTCTCCAATTCAGATATTTTCCTCCAGATAACACTGCTCTGCATAGCTGTTTCCAATCAGTCATAACTGCCTCTTTAAAGTTTTCCTCACTTTGTTCTCTTTCCCATTGTGGCAACTTGAGCAGCCTTTCCTCCATCAACCCTGGGCTTATTTCTTCTAGAGTTTGAATATATGATCGTGCAGTGGTTTCCTTCACTGTCATGTCTTTTTTGACCTTACTCATTTGGGTCTTTGACCGACCCTTTCTTCCTACTATCACTTGCCCTTAAACCACTCTGGCCAGAGACTTCTGTGAGGCTCCTACTTTCCCTCACCTTATTCCTGTGGGGTTCCTCAGTTTACCTGCCATGCCAATCCTACTATCACTCTCCCTATTCCTGTGAGGTTCCTCAGTTTCCCCACCGTGCTGATTTCCATTCCCCATATTGGCCACCATTTGTTGCCACCCGCAGCAA
Organism: Sciurus niger; assembly: GCA_020740815.1. Taxonomy (NCBI): domain Eukaryota; kingdom Metazoa; phylum Chordata; class Mammalia; order Rodentia; family Sciuridae; genus Sciurus; species Sciurus niger. The sequence continues at coordinate 187,884 of JAHUXG010016952.1, forward strand.
CAATCCTGCGGGAATTTATCAGAAGTGGGCTGGGAATGAACTACTTTTATTATCTTTATCTCAGCTACTTCCTTGCTTGCTTACTTGTTCGCTAGTTTATAGAGGAAGAGAGGCTTTGCTTAGAGGAAAAGAGGCTTTGAGAGGAAGAGAGGATTTGCTTAGAGGAAGAGAGAATTTGCTTAGAGGAAAGAGAGACTTTGCTTAGAGGAAGAGAGACTTTGAGAGGAAGAGAGGCTTTGCTTAGTTTTAGACGTGCTACACTTTCAGAGAGGCTACGCTTATCAGAGAAGTTACACTTTCAGAGGAGCTATTTCTTACAGGTGTACTGCTTCTTCTTAGAGGAGCAGGGTGCAGTGTGTGGCATGTAGCCTGCAGCCTGAATCCTGCAACCTGTGACCCAGAGATATATTCTTAATCCCGCATTCTGCAAACTGCGACCCGCGACCTAGAGGTGTGTGTTTAGTCCTCCGTCCTGTGATCCTCTTCCAGGTGAAGAGAATGTCTTATATACACTAAAGCAACCAATCAGCTTAGGATTAAGTAGCATGGTTGGAGCATGTGCCATGGCACCAATCAAGAAAGAATGAGAAACGTCTGCTGACCACTAGTGCAGAGGAGGCATTAACTAATCAGGCAAAAGGTCATAAGATCACATCGTGTTAACACTAATTATGCGCCACCTCTTGGTTCAATGCCAGCCGCCATCTTAAGGCTGCTTTAACATGTCTCTGCACCAGAATAGATAAAGAATTCAAAAAACTCTACATCAAGAATACAAATAACCCAATCAACAAATGGGCTAAGGGTATGAACAGATGCTTCACAGAAGAAGATCTACAAGCAATCAACAAACACTTAAAAAAATGTTCACCATCTTTATTAATAAGAGAAATGCAAATCAAAACTACACTAAGATTCCATCTCCCCCCAATTAGAACGGCAATTATCAAGAATACAAGCAACAATAGGTGTTGGAAAGGATGTGGGGAAATAGGTACACTCAAACATTGATGGTGGGGCTGTGAATTAGTGTAGTCACTCTGGAAAGCAGTGTGGAGATTCCTTAGAAAACTTGGAATGGAAACACCATTTGACCCAGCTATCCCATTCCTTGGCCTATACCCAAAGGACTTAAAACCAGCATACTACAGAGATACAGTCACATCAATGTTCACAGCTGCTCAATTCACAATAGCCAGACTGTGGAACCAATCTAGATGTCCTTCAATAGATAAATGGATAAAGAAATTGTGGTGATAATAAGATATATATACTAATATATCTTAATATAATATAGGAATAATACCAGCTATAAGAATAATACAATTTGGGCATTGGCTGGCAAATGGGTTTTTAATACATTGGGGCGAATATCATGCCCTAAAGTGAATAACCAATCCAAACCAAACCACAGGACCAAATTGTTGCGCTGAATAAGGGTGATGACAAAATAATTGGGGTGGCAGGAGGGGGGGCAAAAGAAATGGAGGGAAGAGGATTGGTATAGAGGGGGAAAAGAGAGGTGGGAGGGGTGAGGGGGAAAGAAAAAAAATAACGGAATGAATCAAACATCATTACTCTGTAAATGTATGAATATGCAAATGGTATGCTGTTACTCCATGTACAAACAGAAACAACATGTATCCCATTTGTTTACAATAAAAATAAATTTTAAAAAATAAATAAATAAAAATTAAAAGAAAATTAATCCTCCTGGGCAGACTTTAGCTGAGCATGCATATCATACGCTTAAAACATGCCTGTTAAAATAAAACAAAAAAGGGAACATAGATTTGCTTATGTTAATAATGCTCTCAATATTACCTTGTTCACAAGAAATGCTCCTAATGCACAGTATGAAGGCAATGCACATTGTTGTTCCTCTGTCTTGGACTGGTATATTTCCCCTAAGGAACCCCTACCAAAGATTTAGGTAAAATACAAAGTTCCACCCTCTCCAATATGGCAGTACCCTGTACCTTTAATTACATGGGGAAGGGAATATGCTGCTTTTATTACTCCTACAAGTCCTGTCTGGATTCCTGCCAGATTTATGAGATCCAACCATCATCGTGAGTTGGCATTAAGGACTTCTTAATCTAATTCTCAAATTCTATTTGATCCTGGATAAAGAGGACCCTAATTTAAAGAAGGAGCATTCAATAAGAACACAAGGCCCAAAAAACACTCAGTCTTCTAACCATCTAGTGACTTCGGGGGATATAAAGATTTTAACAACCTCTGCTCAATATTTACTAGCCCAGATTGATTTAGAATGTACCCTGGGAAATTTGGTTACAGTTCTGTTTGCCAAATTTACCCAGAATTCCACAACTATGCTGACTATTAATGTGTTATTTCTGTGTTATTGTATCCTTGTTGGTGGTGTCCCAGTACTTAGCAAAAATTGTTAATTCTTTTGAAATTTGTATCATCAATCTATTCTTGATAATATGGAAGCTATTGATTATTTTCTGATGTTACATCATAAGGGATGCCAGAATTGAATGATATGTGTTGTTTACATTTAACTAATAGTAAGCACCCCATTGAAAGGGAATTGTATCATCTTAAGTACATTATAAAGTAGGTGCAACAAGATGATGGAAGATGGGATTTATTACATTGGTTAACCTCATGACTACCAAATTTTACAGAGATCAAAGAGATATTTATTGGAGAATATTTATTGATATTTAACTTATTGTACTGTGCTTGTTTTTGCCAACATTTGCCTTGCTTTCTCCCTCCACCTTCCTTGAACAGAAGACTAGTTGTGTCTATTCTAAAGGCCATACAAAACAAAAAAGGGTAGTTTTAGGGATTTTAGATCAGTCAATGTACAGAGGAGCAAAAGCCCCTTCAGTTGAGCAAATGCCTCAGGACACAATAGGTGCTCTGTTTTAATGACTTAGAAATGCTCTGCAACTCCTTGGCCCTGAGGCCTGGAGACATTATCTGATTGTAATAAACTTTGGTCCTAGTGGACTCTGAGAAGCAAGCAAGTTATATGTGATCTGGACATGAACAAAGATAACTACTATGTAAACTTGTGTAACTTGATATGATGATGAAATAGATAATAAACCGGACTGGCTTTCCCATGAGAGCCACTTCTTGCTCTTCATCATTCTGTGTGCTTGCCTCTTCATTATATCTCCCCTTAACCCTTATAACTGGACCCCAATTAACCTTTATACACCACCCTGCACAAGTCTAAGCAGGAAAGGAAAAGTGGGAAAACTGGGGTCTGATGATAGCAGCCAAGTGGAGCAGATGGATTAGGAACTACATATGACCCTAGTCTCACCTTCATCCCATTCTCACTTTGATAGAAAGGAGATAAGGATTTAGTGCAGCACAAAGGAGCCATGTTCTTTCAGAACATATTGAGGGTCCTTAAGGGGCACTGGCTAACAGAACCCAGTAGTGCCTTTTCCAAGACCCTGGTGTCCTGAAGATATATGAATGTGAATGGACATGGGGAGAGGCTATTTTTATTGTGCAAACCTACTGTATTAAAGCCAGAATGAGAATCCAGATCTCCAGTGTTCTGCTGTAAGATATTTCTCCCACATGTCTATGTTGCCTTTTATAAGAACCATCAGATTACTATCTTGAGGAGTGTTTAGACTACAGCTATTATCAAAAAAAGAAAAAAAGAAAATATTAAAAAACCCCTTTATAATGCTGGGAAGAGGAGCTGGCCAGGGTTAGAATTTTTCTACCCAAAAGACTAATCTTTCATCTTAATTTTATCCTGCTGAATATTGCTTCAAAAAGTGAACATTTTTTGTAAAATATATATATATATATACATATATATTTTATGTAAAAAAATATATATATACATATTTATTTTATGTAAAAAATATATATATATATTTATATAGTTCAGCATTGTAAGAAAAAGTATTATGTGGTCTTTCTGGCACTTATGTAAACTGCATTTTATTGATTTTGGTGGTATGTAAGGCATTCTGTAGCTTTTAAAAATTTGTACTTATTGTGATTTTACTCATTCTATATATTCAATTCTGCTTTTAAAACAGTGAATATTCTGGCCTTCAGGACTCCTGACCCAACAGGGACCAGCCCTCAGGACCCTGCGCCAAATAGAAGAAAAAGTAGACCCAAATCTCCATCATGTTAGCTTGGGAAGACTTCCTAACAAGACTCCAAGAGAGCAAGAAATAAAAGCAAGAAACAATAAATGGGAGGAATTCAAACTTTAAAAAAAAAAAAAAACTTTCTATCTCTCCCAGGAAACAAGATTGTGAAAAGAGAACCTATGGAATGGGAGGAAATATTTTCCACAGGCACCTCAGATAGAGCACTGAAGTCCAAAATTTATGAAGAACTTAAAAAATTTTACAACAAAAACATAAAGAACTCAATCAATAATTGGGCTAAGGAACTGGCAGACACTTCACAGAAGAAGATACACAGGTAATTAGCAAATATAAGAAAAAGTGTTCATCATCTCTAGTAATTAGAGAACTGCAAAGATTTTTTTCACTCCAATTAGAATGGTTATTGTCAAGAACATAAGCAGTATGTGTTGGCATGGATATGGGGAAAAGTCACACTCATACATCGCTGGTGGAGTTGTAAAATGGTGCAGTCTCTCTGGAACGTAGTATGGCGATTCTTCAGAAAACTTGGATTGGGCCCACATTTTGACCCAGCTATCCCACCCCTCAGTTTATACCCAAAAGATTTAAGATCAATATACTACAGTGGCACAGCCACAGCAATGTTATATCTGCTCTATTCACAATAGCTAGATTGTGGAGCCAATGTAGATGCATTTAAATAGATGAATGAATAAACAAACTGGTATATTTATATAGTGGACTATTACTTAGTTAAAAGGGAAATTAAAATTATGACACTTGTAATTAAAAGGATGGAATTGGAGAATAATATGCTAAGTAAAATAAACCATTTCACCCAAAAAAAGACTGAATATATTCTCTGATAAGTGGATGATGATACATAACAGGAGGTTTTTGGGGGTAAGAGTAGAATGGAGAAACTTTAGATTGTGTAGAGGAAAATGGTATGGTTGTGGGTGGGGGAAAGAAAGATAATGAACTGAAACATAATTACCCTATGTACATATATAATTACACCAATGGTGTGAATCTATATTGTGTACTAGCATAGAAATAATAATTTGTACCCCACTTTTATACAATGAATCAAAATACTGTCTGTAGAAATAAAAACAAAAACAAAAAAGTGACCATTCTAAACTTGTAAATTTACCTTTAAAAATTTTGTACCATATGCCAGGCACAGTGGTGCCTGCCTATAGTCCCAGAGACTGGAAGGGCTGAGACTGGAGGACAGCAAGTTCAATACCAGCCTCAGCAACTAAATGAGTCCCTATGAAATGAACTTAGATTCTGTATCAAAATTAAAATAAAAGTGACTGGAGACATAGCTCAGGGGTTGAATACCCATCAGTTCAATTCTCAGTTTCAAAAATTAGGAGGAATATATTCTAAAAGACCATGAGGCAGAGGGCTGTTACTCCATGAACACTGATGCACTTTTCTTTTAAAAATGAGTTGTGGTTGTCTCCTACTTTCCAGAATAAAAAGTTGAGAATAATAAACTTAATTAGAGAGGAGAGGGTTTGCAAATAAATTATAACATGGAATTAGAATAATCACTGAACTCACTAATAATTTCCCACATGTTACAATGTAGAGACCAGGTATTTCTGTTGTAGTCCATGAACCATCAAATCACCTGGAAGCAGAAATGAATGCACATTCTCTGGATTCAGTGGACCTACTGAATCCAGTCTGTACTTTAACAAGATCTCCAAGTGATTCCTATGTAAGTTAAAATTTGACAGTCACTAAATATTCCCTTCATTACTGTTAGAAATTTTTATAAGCATGATAATCATCACTCTTCTGTGTCTTTTCTTCTGCTCTGTCTTAATTCCTCTTATAGCTCATGAGATAAAAAGAAAAATTTTCTAAATAATAGATTTATAAATTTATTTTTAAGGAAAAACATGCAGCTTTCTAAAATATTAATAGAGCCACATATTTGTAAATGGATACATTTTGTTCCATCATTCCAGATGGGGAACAACTATAAAAACTTAAATCATTCAACAAACATACCACTTGTGATAACTTTGAGAGAATATGTGATTTGTATGTTCACAGAATTGAATACTTAGGACTTAATGAGCTAAAAAACAAAATCATATTTATGAAACTCTAGGAAAAAACCTGGAAAAATATTAATATTTATATAAGTAGTTTTCCTTCAATAAGAAAAATAGATGAAGGACTCCTATAGAAATAAGCAAATAAGATGAACAGAAAACTCTCAAAAAATAAAAAGAGAAATAATTGTTTGAAAATGTCACAATGAAATTGAGCCCTTCATAAATGAAAACGAAAGTCATAATGGGCTTCATGCGTGTGTCACTGAATAGAATCTAAGAAGTTCACCGGAAAGGAAACGGAAATCACAAATTGGCCCTGGCAGGTTCTTGACTTACACAACAGAAAGAAATTTCATTGCATATGAGAAGAAGCACAAATATTTATTCAGGAAAACAAGGAGATTATTTAGAAATGTAAACAAAAGAGCCGGATATGCACTCAATGGGAGAAGGGGTGCAGGTACTTGAGACTGAGACTCATTTTAGGGGTAATGGGCTCATCTTCTTAAAAGAAATTCTATAGATAGTGAACATGAGAAGTAGCAAGGGGTGGAGGTCAAGGGTATATCTATCTGTTGAGCTCAACACTTACTCATAGAGTATGGGCTTCATTACAGTTGCCTGATTCTCTCAGGGTCTCTATGTTGATGACATCCAGTCAACACATAACGTGTAGAATATACTGATGAGTCTCTAATGGTAATTCCCCTTCACTTTATTTAGTCCAAAGGAAACATTATGAAAACTAGCAATAAATATGAACATTAATTTGACTCATAATACTCTAAGATTCAAGTTCTTTTAAGTAATTTGTTTCTGGAGGAGAATAGTCTTGGGGAGCAAGGAGAGGGTACTTATAACAGCTTCTCAGATTTAAATTTGCAGTTTCTTTGTTGGTTTCTCTTCTATCTATCCTTGTTTATTCTGTCTCTACCTCAAGGGGCAAGGAATCATGTTTTCCTGTTCTTATAAAATTTCAAATGTGAATATATATTTTATAGTAAACTAGTAAAGTGTTTTCTTCAAAAAGCAGGTGGTGATGAGTCTAATAAGTCACTTGTTACTTAACTCATTAAGAAATGTCCCCAATGGACTTTCAGGAGGTTCTCTGAGAAAAATAATCCCCAATACCATTAGAAGGCAAGTTAAAATATGAATACATCCATAAGGGAATATTGTGCATCTTTCATGTGCAAACCAAGGTCCCCATTCCACATCCTGGGGTTGTGTTACTTACACCTGACCTGTGGACCTCTCCTGATGAGAACTCTCCCCTCTGGTGGCTTCAGTGTTTCACTCTCAGATCCCTACCAATATCTAATCCCAGGTTCACAATCAGCACAAACCCAAACTGCTGAACAGAAACTCTAGAGTTAGAGACAGCAGGCTATGGTTTAGTAAGTCCTCTAGGTGATTCCATAACAATTCAATTTTGATCACCATTGGTGGAAAGAAATTTATTTCATCCTAAATTTTCAGGAAGTTTTTATCAGACACTTTTTTCCAGCCCTGGTGCCAAGCAAGAAAGAAGCAATTACAGTAATTATATGACAAGCAATACTTCCTGGAACATATGAGGAGAAATCTTCAGCCTTGAGAAACTAGGAAAAATGTTCCAGGAAATTAATGTCTGAAGTGAGACCTAGAGAATAAATAAGAGGGAATCAATAGCTGGCCAGGGAAAAGGGCATTCCTGGTGAAGGGAATGCCACATGAAAAGCAGAGTTTTAATTTTAACATAAAAAGCAGAGTACCATGAAGGTTTCTGAGCAGGGAATTAACCCTTACAAAACATCTTTAGTAACATCATTCAGACGATGCACTGGGTTGTGGCTAGGCATGAGTGGAAACCAGAAGAGCTACTAGGAGATGGTTGGTGCAGTTTTAATTAAGAAATTAGAGTGGCAGCTTGGATAGTAGAGAAGCAGAACCTGAAGGAGCTACTTAGGAGATAGGACGTGTGTAATTTGGATCTGCAATGTCCCACAAAACCTCACAAAGCTCCCTGGTACAACAATGTTCAGAGACGGAGTTTTCAGGAAGTGATTGGATTATGATGACTGTAATCTCACCAATGGATTAATTCATTGATGGATTCATAACACAATAAAATTTTGGGAGAATTGGAAACTGTATGATATGGGGCCAGAAGGCAGTAGGTCCTTGGAAGTTTGTACTTGAGAACTATAGCTTTAACCTGACCCCCCTTCCCATATCTATCTCTCCCCTATCCCTCACCTTCCTTTCAACTATGAAGTGATCAAATTTGCATCACTACATATTCCCCACCATGATATTCTGCCTCTTAGAAGCCAAAAGCAATGGGACCAAATCATAAGACAAATTAAATCTTCCCTCTTTTTAGTTGATCCTTCAGGTAATTTGCCACAGCAAAGGATATCTGGCTAACACAGGACTCATAATTAAGAAAGTACATTGTTAAGGGTGCATTCTGTTTTCCAGTTTAGAAGAATCCATTTCATTTCTGTACAGAAAGATCACAGGCAGTGAGAATAAAATAAAAGTATGGTATGCAGAAGTTCCTACTTCAATTTTGAATTTATTAAACTTTATGTGTCTGTTGGACATCCACACACAGAAGAGATCATTAGACATGTGGATGTTGAATATAGAGGAGAACAAGGCAAAGAAGGAACTTCAAGCTGTCTTCAACAGGAAAATATAAAAAAGTTAAGGACTGAAAATATGACCTCCATATTTCATTCTGAAGGTGTCCTCACAGACCTTAGGAAAGAAGTTTGGGTGGGAGCCTGAGCCAGTATCTAGATGATAGAGGAACAAGAGTGTAGTAGAGATGGCAGAGATGGCATTGGGTGAGGCAGAAGATGGCAAGAAGGATAAGGTGTGAAGGAACTCTGAATCCTAAAGAAAGGTGCACCCAGAAGTAGGGGTTCATGCTGAATTCTTTCATTAAATTTTGAGTTTTTGAAATCCATCCATGTTTTGCATCAATCAATAATTTATTCCTTCATATTACTGAAGAATAGTCTATTATATAGACATACTATGACTTCTTACTCAATCTCCAATTAATAGACATTTGTATTATTTTGAGGGTTTGGCTGCTATGCAGGTTTATGATTTTTTTAAATATTTTCTCTTTTGGTATATATATATATATTTTTTTTTTCAATGCTCTATGTCTAGGAGTAAAACTGCTTTTTCACAGAAACAGTTTTTTTTTTTTTCATACCATGAATTGAACATAGTGGTGCTTAACCACTGAGCCAAGTCCCCATCTCTCTTTCTTTAATTTTAAAACAGGACCTCACTAAATTGTTGAGTTAAGCCTTGTTAAGTTGCTGAGACTGGCTTTGAACTTTGAATTCTATCTCTGAAACTTAATAACAGTTTTCTACCTATGTTGTTGCAAATGCTTTTAAATGGACAAATACTATTCCAAGTGTACATATACAACATTTTCTTTATTCACTCATCAAAATTTCAAGCTTTTAAAAAATTAGTGGGACATGGTGTGCACACCTGTAGCCCTAGTGGCTTAGGTGAGTTAGGCAGGAGGATCACAAGTTCAAAACAAGACTTGGCAATATAGCGAGGTCCTAAGCAACTCAGCAAGAACCTGCTTCAAAATAAAATATAAAAGAAGACCTGGGGATGTATCTTAGTGTTTATTCGATGGTGGGTTCAATTCCTGGTTCAAAAAAATTAATTTGTGATGACTTTTAGATAAAATTATATATAGAAAATGACAAGGAGAAGGTAAATTTGAAACATTAGTATTGCACATTTTAATTTTATACACATAAAAATAAAAACTAATTGATATAATAAATACCCACAAGAGTTTCATAAGATCATTAATTTTCTAAAATATTTTAAATTATTATGCATTCTTTCCTTGGTTTATTTCTTCTCAGAAATCATAAATAGGAACTCAAAACTATTATAAAAAACAAAGAAATAGCTTTTTTCTCTAGGAAGACTAAGCCCCTCCTGTTACAGCATTTACAATTTAGTTGGGGTTTCAGTGGGCATCAGTAGATAGATACACTTGCAAAAGTTAGTTATAATCCTCTTTGAAATATTTTTTTCCTACTGAGGAAATGAGACTGTTAATAGAATTAATCAAGGTAATTGTTAGAATGCAGTAAGTAGGTTGCTTTCAACTTAGGGATGTAATTGTTGTGATGATTATTATTATTATTATTATTATTATTATTATTATTATAGCTCCTCTGTGGGAAATGCTGCATGTGATCTCAAAACTCAGTATTGTAAAACATGATTACAAATAAATAAATCTTTCAAACATAATACCTTCTGAAGCCAAGAAAGTATATAAAACATCATCCTTAGGAATGATAGATGGAATGGACTGGAAAGTTGTTTTCTAAAAGAACATCAAAATATCATTTATATTCTTGGCTAAATATATTATATTGTTCTTTATCTAATTAGTTTGGCCCACCTATTTCCCACATTTGCTAATGGCAATATATGGTTGCAACACAAACTATTGCTCTAAATTTTACTTTTTTATGTTATCTTTAAAGTCCCCTATAAGAAACACTCACACCATAGACATATTTCTTGCTTGTAGAATTTTATGTTTTCAGAAATGATGCCAATTACTGTTAACAAACACTTTGTTTATAAAGCAAACAGAAAGAACTACCCCTTGATTCCCAGAAAATCACCCTTATTGAGTGGATTTCTGTTTGTAGACACTGTGCAGAATGTTAGCATGCACAAGACTAACAAGAGTTAAAACTTTATTAACCCTCTAAAGTAGGGATCAAGAGCACTTTGATTAATTTTTTAACTGTAATAAAATGAGAAAAGTAACCAGTTTGCATAGATAACTGATCTAAAATTGATCAAAATTGATCCTCAGGATCTATATCTAAATAAATTCTACTGAAAGACTCTTCCTTGGATATTTAAATATGATGCATTATTTGTAGTATACTAAAAAGGAAAAGAAAGGGTGATATGATTTTACCACAAATATTTGGCAAACAGTCTTTTTTAGAATTTTTTAATTCATTAACTTAAAATCCATTCTAAATATTGTTATTATATTTTACATTCCAGTAAGGAAATATATTTATTTTACAATTTTGCACTCTTAAAATTAGCTGAATATTTTGAAGTATGTTATTTTTGACCCATTCATACCTCTTTGTTTTTTTTACCCAATGGTTCTTTTGCACATGTTCTCATCATTTTTTTCTCACTTTTTTCTTTTGTTTTTCCTTTTTCTTTTTGATTAAGGTTTTAAGGACTCTCAAGAGATTCAGTGCAAGAATTAGCTCATATGTTTACTCTATGACACAAAAATGATCATTTTATACTTCAATTATGCCTTAGTTCCTCACTTGTACCGGTACAGACTAATCTCCTTCATTACATTATTATTTTCAGATATTCTCTTTAATTTCCCCAATAAGAGATTTTAGTAGATAATTTAGAATAACTATTGTCTTGAATTAAACAAGTTTTATCCAATATAATTTGCTGTACTTGTTAATCCTACTGCCTTCTTAGAAAGCAATCCATCTCCCCACCACCAAAAAATAAGCAAATGAAATTAATACTGTTCTAATTTTTTCTATATATGTTGAATGAATCTTATGTAACTCAGTAATTGAGAAATTGAAGCATGTAAGGAAAATATTACATTTTTGTCTAGTTTGACAACATACAGTTTCTGGTTTTCTATCCAAAAATTTATTTGAAGACATCTCTGATGGTGTTTTGATGCTGTTTTTAGAATTTTATATTAGAATGTGTTCACATGAATTGAGTACCTTTCAATATCAATACATGTATGATTTTTACCATAATATTTTCTGGCACATTACAAAGGACTGCAATGATTTAACAGTCTCATGTAGATTTAGTGTGTTGCAAATAAAATAGATTTCTTCACAAAAGTAACCTATATGTAGGCATTCTTTAATTCCCAGTCAGGGTCTTTTCTATTGCATTTTCCATTTTAGGTTCAGTTGACACTTATTATCCACGTCTCATGATAGTTGGTGCTCTTTTGATGCTGTTCTGTGCTCTCATAATTGTTTAGTTACATATCTGGTCAATATAATTTTGAATTTACAAATCTTCCTGCATTTATTCTGCTTACTATTCATTTCTGCTGATATAGTTTATTGTTCAAATAATATTTTTCACATCTTTTCTCTGATGACTAACACTGATATGTCACCATAAGTTTCTTCACTTTCAAATTGTTTGAGCAGCTTTCCTTGAATATGTAGAGTATCAAAAACAGATTTACTTTTAAGTGCAAGTAAAATGTTTAAATAAAACAAAAGTAATCTACAGGTTAGATGAACTACACTGGAAAACTTAGAACACATATAGGAATGTCTTGCTCTGTGAACCTGAGCAATTAAATTTTCAGCCTCAGTTTTCTTTTATAAAACATAAAGAGATGAGCAGCTATGTAAAATCTGGGAGAAGAATGAACAAAGCTATTGTATGTAAAATGCTTAGTGTATCACACACATAGGAGTCTCTTGGCTTTATATAAATATTGTTTTACTTATAATACTGACAATATTTGTAAAACCATTGAGAAGTCTTGATGAGGGAAGGAGAACATTCAGCATGTGCAGAAATGCTGTAATGGAAGAGACTACTCACAAGAGGTTAAATTACATGAAAGTAATTTCAATATTATTTAAAAGTGAAAACACATATTTCTTGGAAAAGTAAACATCATGTAGCACAGACCTGGGAACAGTGTATGACAGCATGGTCAATATGAATAGAACTAGTAGAAAGAGAATATATAAATTTCTCTGACAAAGAGATAATCAGTTTGAATTTAATGGAGAAAATAAGTGTAGCAAATAAAGAGAGCTGAAGTGTCTTCATTTGATTTTGAGACACAAGAGGGATTTTGGAGGTTAGATTTTTACAGAATGAAAGAAGAGTATTGATGTTGAATCCCTTGAGAAGGATTTTAAGTGTTGGTTTGTGTTATGGATTACTGGAGTTACAACATAATGGGCATTGTAGATAAAGTTTATGTCACACTTACACAATTAGGAGAAATAGAATTCATAGATACAAAGGCATTGGTTTTGTGTTGAAAGCAGTGAAGATGTACAAGGATGTAGTGTGCTTATCTTTCCCACTTTCTCTGAAGCCAGTCTTAAAAAGAAAATTGTATTTTCAAGGATGTAGTCAGGAAATGCACATAAAGGGATGGGATGAGAATAAAAAAATAGAAGTTATTTCAAATGTGGGTATTGTTTGAGAAACACAGAAACAATATTAGAAAGACATTCAGTAAATATTTATTGCTTGTTGGGCTTATATTTGTCTGATACAGAATATTGAAATGAAAAGTTGTATAGATCATAAACATTTAAAAATGAATGATTGACTCATACATGCTATGCTTTATTCTTAAATAACAAATACATAGCCAGTTTTTATGGAATATAACCAATTGAGTGAAGTCAATATCCCACATTGTTAAATACTATGAAAGGGGCTGGGGATAAAGCTCAGTTGGTAGAGTGCTTGCCTTGCAAGCACAAGGCCCTGGGTTCAAATCCCCAGCACCACTAAAAAATATATATACTATGAAAAACAAAACAAATCAGTAATAAAATAGAAAACAATAAAAAATATCTAGTGGTTTATCAATTTAAGAATAGCACCAAAATTATACTCAGAGAATACCACTATTTAGTTTTGATATTATGCAAGAGCAGTTTATAAATGAAAGCTTTTTGTATGATCTGATACTTTTCTACTAGGTAAGTACTTGCTTACTTGTTAAACTCCATGGTTTTTCTTTCTTAAACAGAACATTCTATTTGAACATTGAACTTTCAAAGTGAAAAATTTCAAAGTGTCAACCTTGTTCTGTTTCCTAATCACTTCATAATATTATCTCAAATATTTTCCTCAATAAAGAATTAAATTTGAAGCTATTAAAAATTTTTGGTGGCATTTGTTATTGTGTTTGGAACCATTACACTAATACTTAAAATGCCTGCTGTATGAGAACATAATCATAGTAGTTGAGTGGTAGTTTAGTATAAAATAGAAAGGGATTTCCTTAGAGCTGCTTTAAAGGATACTAGCTATATATATCATGGAATAGAATTTCATAACAAGTGTAACAAAAAGGTGATGGAAATGTCATTGTTAGAATCTTCCTGCCATGAATTAATCTATTCAATTTATTTATATATAAAATACTAAAATATTTGTATAGCTATTTATAGCACATTCACCCTCTTGAAGAGAAAAGTTCAAAGGAGAAGTTCAGCTAGAATATTTCCCTTCTATGTTCCTCTCTCTCCTCTATAGGATAATAGAGTTGCAATATGTCAGTATTATTTTAACATTCTTAGAACCTCTGATGACTCTACTTCTTTAATCTAATTCCCTGTTAATTAAATAACTCATAATATCTTTCCTTTAGTTCTTATTTTATTATTTCTCATTCAACGCATTTTTACCAAACTTGTGTTATGATTTGAGAAAAGGAAATTAGATGAGCACTAAACAACAAAGTATACAACATCTATTGATGCATCCAAGGTAACATTATATTTGTGAAGCAAGAACCTCAAGAAGCGCTCATTTGATAATGGACAAAGGAAAATGGTCATCAAATAAATCATGTAAGGACTAGAGAAATACTTTTATAAGAAATAACATGAAGACCATTCTGTTTCCAAACCTGTTAATGATTGTTAAACTGTGATGATAGGTTTTGGAATTATTTTCACATAATCCAACACCTCTGGGAATTAGTATGGGTTTAGTATAATTTGTTAATCAGGATAGAGGACTTCACAGTTCAATAGAAATAATAACACAGCAGAATGTGAGCTTTTGAACACTAGCTTCATGTTCAATGACTGGAGAAGATGCAGAGACTTAATACAGAAAAAATTCAACCTTCACAGGAAATTCAAACTTTCTCTCCCATGGCTAACATACATACCCAAGTCAATGTCACCTCTCATCTAAACTCCTGCCCTGGCAGTTGTCTTCCCTGTTTCTGTTACTGCCTATGCCCACCCTATTCTATTCACTATGCTGCAATCAGTGCTCTCTTTAATAATAAATTGTATTATGCTGAGCATACTTTCTGTCACATTTTAATACATATCAAAATCCTTATGAAGAGGTAAAGGCAAGACATAGACATACTCTGACTGTTTTTACTGCTCTTTGCTTCTATTTACCCTGAGATTATCCCTTGACACACACTAAGAAGTGTCTGTGGTTTCTATTTATATATTTATTTTTCTGGTAACAGGGATTAAATCCAAGGAAGCATATCCATAAACATTTAGACACATTCTAGCCATCCCACCTTTTTAAAATTTTGAGACAAGGTCTCTCTAATTTGCTTAGGGTCTTGAATCTATAATGCTCCTGACTCAGCCTCCCAAGCTGCTGGTATTGCATTCATGTGCCACCATATGCAGCTAAGGAGTGTTTTTTTAATCAGTCCATTTGTATTATTATGTCCATATGGAATGCTCTCAAAGCATTGGCAGTATTGGTATTTGGTATTGATAGTACCCCCTGCCTTCATTCAGGCCTCTATCCAATATAATTTTTCAGATTATTCAGCCTGGCTTAATACAACTTTCTAAGACACTTCTATCACCTTATCTAATCTAGTTTTTCAGTGCACTTCTTACTGTAAAAACATTTTGTGTGTGTTCACTAAATTCTTTCTTATCCAGTAAACATAAACTGCATGAGGGAAGGGGCTTTTTTGTTAATTCCAGGTTCAAGAAAGTATTAGGACCTTAAACATCATTTTTGTTTAGGAATGAATGAAAACAATGGATGATAATTTGCAATAATGCTACTCATATTATTTCAAGCACAAATAAGTGAACAAGGACCCTCCACTATATGTCTATTGATGGAAGAAACATTCTATATATGTGTGAATACAGTGTTCACTGATCAAATTAATCTACTCAGCACTGAAGTTATGGGATAGTGCAACTGAGGAATTGCGTTTTTGATTTCCATTTGAATTAAATTTAAACAGCTACATTTCTACAATATTAGAATGTACAGAATAGAGAAATCATAGGTGAAGGGGTATAACTAGATCCATTAGCCTATCTTATGACACAAATACTTCATGTGGTTAAAATTAAAGAAGTTGGAATAGGAAAGAGAGTAGAATAAATCACACAGAAATTTCTTATGTTTATACATGAATGCACCACCAATAAAAATTCACATAATGTACAATCATGGGATTTGATTAAGTTATATTCCATGTATGTATAATATATCAAAATATACTCTACTGCAATGTTTATCTAAGAAGAAAAAATAAATTTTTTTTTTTTTTTTTTTTGCGGTGCTGGGGATTGAACCCGGGGCCTTGACTGCTTGCAAAGCAAGCACTCTACCCACTGAGCTATATCCCCAGCCCAAAATAAATAAATTTTAAAGACTTAAATAAGCTGGGAGTAGTGCCTGCCTACAATCCCAGCCTTGGGAGGGTGAGGCAGGAGGATGGCAAGTTCAAGACCATCGTCAGCAACTTAGCAAAAACCCAAGCACTTAGCAAGACCTGTCTCTAAATAAAAATTAGAAAGGACTGGGACGCACCTCAGTAGTTAAGTACATCTGAGTTCAATTCCTTGTTAACCATCCCCCCTGAATTTAAGTAATCTTCTTTAAATATTTGTCTAACTTGAAATGAGTGTCCAGGTATTTCTACATTATGAAAAATATTATGTGAACTCCCAATAGCTTGCTTTGGGTCTGGCAATATAGCTCAGTTGTAGAGTACTTACCTAGTACACATGAGACCTTCGGTTTGATCTTCAGCACTATAGAAAGAAAACAATGCATTGCTTTCATTTTGGCTTACAGTTAATTAATGTAATATTGGAAATTATGATCCTATGTGAACATAAAATGTACAAGTTTTTAAACTATTGAGCAGTAAAGAAAAATAAAAATAAATATGAGATAATTATTTTCATATTGAAATTAATTTACAAAACAATTATTTCTAATACTGGCTGATACTTTAGATGGATTTATTTAAACAACTGAAAATAACAAATTTGTCCTTTAATCTTACATGTACAAAATTGCCAATGAAATATTCAGGTGAAGATTATATGTATTTTGCATATATAAATTTTCAATTATGTTATTATTTATGCTATTATGAAGTAGAGAATATTCTCAAATCAGTCTCATGAATTTACATAAAGTACAAATAAAATGCAGCCTATTGTTGAAGTCAAATTTGGAACTAAACCACTAATTTTATCCTAAAAATTTATAATGAAATGTTATTGTGTATACGTATTTGTGTGTGAACAACTTATTGCTTAAACCATCCATAAATAGTCTTTATTTCACTGAGTTATAATATCATCTATAATATCAGTGACAACACTAGATAAATTTATTTATATGTGTTCGAAGTAAAAATTAATGCTTCCTTAATTTTGTCCATTCTGAGGTTTAGCTAAGCACACAGTTTTCCATTTTTTGAAATAAGCCTCCTTTCACTTGTGTTGAAAACTTTTACTTTACCAATTTTCTCCCTCCCTCTGAATTCAAACCACTTTATCTATCTATCTATCTATCTATCTATCTATCTATCTATCTATCATCTATCTATTTAATCCTAGTACTGGGGATTTAACCAGGTGTACTTATCCACTGAGCCACATCCACAGTTTTTTTTATATTCTATTTTGAGCCAGCATAAATTAGAGAGCTAATTTACTTACAGCCTCCCTAAGTTATGGAGGCTGGCTTTGACTTGTGATCCCCCTGCCTCTGACTCTTCAATGCCTTGAATTATAGGTGGGTGCCACTGGTTGCTGGTTTTAACCACTCTCTCTGTGTTTCTAATGTGCCCACATCTCTTGGAGTCTCTGCTCTCTATCACTTGCTCCTTTAGGTCAGTGGAACCACAAAAGAGACAGACCAGTTCTGGATGCATCAAAGATGCCCTTGCCTATAAGAAGGATAATATCTTACTTCTACTAACCAAAACATAAAATTACTGATTTCTGAGTCCAGTTTTGGTTAATGCACACCATGGTGTTCAGAAATTTATATCGTTACCATAGTGTTCAGAAGTTTATATCGTTTTCTCTGTTTTTTTTTTGCATTCACTACAAAAATCCTGAGATGCAATCTTTTTAATTACACATCATGCTCAACACTGAATCTTTCCATGAGATCTAAGTGACTACACAAGTTCCAGTCTATGCTATATTTTTGTGGACCTACAAAGACATCACTTTAAATTTGAAGTACAGTAGAATGGGTTAAGGGAAAGTCAATTCTGGTGAGAAAATCATCAGCAATATCTACTATGGGACTAGCTTGCTACCACCTAGTGCTTGATAACAACAGAATTCCTTATAGGAGAAAGATTCAGAAATAATTTTGTGCAAATAAAATGCTTATTCTTTTTTTTGGTAAGGTAAAGAATCATATCACTTTGATATTTGAAGCAACTGATTTGTTTATTTGATTTTGATAATTTCTTGATGTTCAACACAGTTTAACTCTTCAATCAGGACCATTACTTAATTCTTCCATGTATTTGTATGTTGCATTTTCATGGGATAGAAATTACAAATGAGTTACAGTGAATTAAGTTTTGAAAACAGCAGGTTATTTACTTTAGACATGGTTTTAAAATCTGTAATCATATTTCTTTGTGTTGGTAGAGAAATTTTGGAAATAACCTTATGCCTTAATTTATATACCCTTCTTAATAATCAGCATTTATTCTGAGGTCAATCATTGTGTATACTATAATATTCTTTAGTCATCCACAAGAAACAGAACACAATCATAAACTAGTAGTTAAATTTAATGTAATTGAGAACAATGTAATAAAATTACATTTAATTACTTTGATAATTTGGAGAAAAATAATTCACTAAATTGTGGATGTTTGGATGCTTCTGTATCAAACTTAATTAAATAATAATAAAATATATATAAAACAAAACTAAGTACTGTAGAAAACAATAGTTTCTAGAAAACCACTCTGGATGCAGGAACTCACACAAGAGGTTTTATGAAGTAGAAGAGCAGAGTGTCAGGGAGAGAGAGCAGGGGAGGGGGAGAGGGTGCAAATGGTGGGGAAGCTATTCTTAAGTAGTGAAAGTTTTCAGGCTAGCAATCTAGAAAGGTAGTGAGTTATCTCAATTAATTGTTCACAGTCGGTAACAATATAGGTTTTAAAATGGGGGAGGCAGAATCAGGGGAGAAATGGCTGCAGCCTTGCCAACCAACC